>PVIH01019456.1:0-35310 GCA_004025045.1 Sigmodon hispidus | reverse complement strand
GTGGTCTCTAAACAAACAAACAAGAAAAAAAGCCAAACATGCCCAAGCGGCAAACCACAACCACTGAACAGCTTGGGATCAGAAACACCCTGGACTGACCCTTTGGATCCCACTCCACCTAGAGGAACGCCTGACTCACTCTTGAGGGAGGGGGGAAAGAACTGGATTTGGCCAGAAGTGGAGACTGATCTAAGCATTATTGGGTCAGGGGGACCATAGGACTGTCTGCTCCCTGCCCAGGGAGGGGATGGGGAGTTGCAGAGGAAAAAATGACCAGATGTGTTGGGAGGGGGAAGAGACCTTGAATAAGGATATACAGGGATGGGAAAAAAAAAAATTCAGAGGGAAAGATGAACACAAAGAAAATATAGGTGTAGCAATCTTATTTGTATTTCTCCCCTTGATAAGCCATGCTTATCATTCTTATCCTCTGTATAGTTATTATTAACTCTTCCACATTTTAAATTCTTTTTACTGTGTTTTTTTTTGATAAATACAAAATAAAGAAGGAAAGAACAATAAAAAAAAAAACTAGGAAAAAAAAATAACTTAAGCCTAGGTTAAGATGTTTTTCTTAGTGGCTTCGAGGTAAAAAGTCAATTATCAATTTAATCAATTATCAATTATCAAAAAATTATCAATTTAAAGGGATACTTTTAATAGTTGAGGGAGGAACTCGCGGAGGTCAAGAGACGAGAACAATGACAGCCTCCATATAGCTGACTGATGGACCTTTCTTGGTAGGATGGGATGGTGATTAATTCCTTGTACCCATTTCAGCCCTCAGCTTCCTGATATAAAACCTGTTAATGAATAGGTATGCACTCTGAGGATTTAAAATAGGACTGATTCATATATATATATACATATACATATGTATATATATGTTTACATTTGTGATTCTTTTAAGATTCCTTATAAGACCTGAGATAAATAATAAAATAATTGGTCCTTTCTTTATAACTGAAAAATGCAACCTGACAGTAAAATAACTGTCTGTGAAAAATGCCTTGTTTGCTTACACTCTGTTAGTCTTTAACAAGTTGCTAGGGTATGGTTGTATGTGGGTTCTTGGAACAACACTGTTTTTTACTTGTAGTATGTAAAATATTTAACTATGCAAAGGATATGGAAAACATGCTGGGTTTTACTTGTACTCACTTCAATTATTCACATGAAAAATAGAATGTAACCACATTGTAACTTTTATATCATTTTAAAGATTTTCCTGAGGTTTATATGAGGTGTGAGGGGAAAAATAGGAAAGATGTAGAAAGAAGGAAGAACATCAAGAGAGACAGAAGGGAAATATTGGGGTTAAAAAAAAACAGAACAGAAAAAGAAAAGGGCAGGGCAAACAACAGAAAGAATAATGAAATGAAGAACTAAGCTTTGACCCTCAGAAAAGTCCTCATGGGTCTGTTTGTCCAGTAGTTTACCTGCTCCGCATCTCCTCTTCAGTTTCTCTGTCCTGCTGAAGGCTTGCCATTCATCAGACATGTTGGAAGTGTGTGTGTGTGTGTGTGTGTGTGTGTGTGTGTGTGTGTGTGTGTGTGTGTGGCAGGACAGCCTGAATCTCCTGCCCCATCAGAACACTCGTGACAGAGTGAGAACTCAGTTTCTCACCCAATAAGCAGCCCCTTTCTCCCAACACCACTGGTAGGGTCAGACCTCACAAAGGCCATCTGTCTGGCCTCCACAGAGTTACCTCCACAGGCTTGATGCAGCGTTCTCACATGTCACCACTGTCCCTATACTCCATTGTCCAAATAAGAAAACTGTTTCTCAGAAAGGTTGTCACTGACAACATCACATCAAGTGAAACTCAGACCCACCTAATTCCAAAGCCTGTATCTGCGTCGGTGACAAACCATACAGTAAGTGTGTCTAACTAGACTCCACAGACCTCTGAGGGCTCCATGGGCAGACACCAGGGTCAGAACTACTGAGGGTAAGAATTATGTTCATATCCAGTGGCATAACCAGGGTGAAGGAAGCGGGCAGTGGGAATCTTTGGACCTCAGGGGATAAAGTCATTTCATCACTGAATTATTTAAAAGTTGGTAGTGTGTGACAGTAATAAAGGCAAGACCAACTTCAATGTTGTTATTACTTGTAAACTGGCTACAGACCATGAACCCCCTTTTAGCCACTAAATAAAATTCAGCATCTGTCCGTTATGAATGTAAGTACCTCCCACACACAGAAATACTCGTTGTATTCATATGATGTTATCAGCCATAGAGGTTGAAGGTTTTATAACACATCATAGATTTTTTGTATCTCATTGTAGCGTACATTGCCTGTGTGAGTGTACCTGTAGGAATCATGGGTGTTTTACGGCATATCAAACTATTTTTGCTTCAAGTCATGGTGAGTCTACTATTTCTGGGATGGGTGAATGTTCACTGCCAACTTAACCAGGTCTAGAATCACCTAGAAGAGGGGGCGTCTGGGCATGCCTATGAGGGATCACCTTGACTGGGTTCATTGGCATGGGAAAGACCCACCCATTCCCTGGGCAGGGGAATCCTTGACTGTGTAAAATGGAGAAAGAGATGAGTGCTGGCATTCATCACCCTCTATTTCCAGATTCTGATGTGACCGCTAGGCACCCGCTGTCCTGCCTGCCTTTCCTGCCATAACTGTACCTTCTCCCTTCTGATGCTTTGGTCAGGGCATCTGACCGCAGCAACAAGACCAGGGCAATTGCTAACCTTTATTTATGGGCGATGTCAAGGCTGTTACCATCCACACATTTGCTTTTGTTCTTTCGGTTTTCCTGTTTGGAGAATTCAGTTTTGTTTACAATTTTATGGTTGTAAAAAAGATCCCCAGATTCTCCCAGAGACACAAAAAAGGCCGAGCATGGGCCACTCCAGTCTCTTAAGTGAGCATATGGTACCTATGGGAGTAATCAAATCTTTATACTATTTTACTTTTCATGTGTCTTCTCTCCCCAAATAAACTACCAGTTTTCAAGAGCATGGACTGGGTTTTATAGTTCATTTCTTCCAAAGACACTGTTAGACCACTGTTTGTTGACTGACTAGCTGATAAAGTGCCAATGATCTAAAGCTGCTATTACCCCCAATAACTAGAGAAAAGCCATAGGCAAGAGGAGTCAGACCCTCTGGGTAGTTCTATCCTGGGGATGAGGTTCAGGAGCTTGCTTCTTTGAGACTAAATATAGCCAGGGGAGGGGGATGGTGTCCATTGGAATTTTCCATCGAGACTCATAGGTTAGGGCCCAGTGCCCAAATGCCATGGGAGCTGAGCAGATTCCAAGCTGGGAAAATAATCTTGGACAAGATGGCATTGTTTATGTACACTCTGGATGCCTTATGAAATGATACCAAGCAGCCTGGGATCTCCGGTATTTGTAAACAGAGGTCCCTCCTGGAACCTCAGTTTCTAGAATTAGGGGACTAGAGAGGTTCCTGGGTTCTCGGGTACCATTGAAATCAAGAGATTCTGACTGGGGATGGGAATGTTGCTCCATGGGCAGAGTGCTTGCCTAACATGAGGCCAACAGTTCGTAACTGTGTAAACCAGGTATAATAGTGCCTGTAATCCAGTACTCAGGAGATTAAGGTAGGAGAATTGGGAGGGGACTGTAGGACTGTTCTCATTATTGTCTTTGTTGTATAAAAGACACCAGGGTCACAGGCTCCAGGGGGGTCACAAGTAGAACAGCCCTTCTCTCCTCCAGAATGTCTGGAACTCCCAAGAAGACTCTGAGCTCACATGACTAGTATTGCAAGTGCAGGGCCAGCCAGAGCACCTAGAGGTGGCCTCTCACAGAGCTCAGAAGAAAGCCTGGCATGGTGGTCTGGGGAGTGAGCCACACAAGGATATCAGAGGAAACAGCGGTGGCTTTTCTGACTTAGCCCTTGTCCAGTCTCTGCCCAGAATCAAGAGAAAGGGTCCTGATCCCACCCTTTTATAACAAGAGCACCCCAGGGATTTTGGAGACACCGTCCCTAATTCCCAGCCTCATCAAATAAACATAATTATTCCCAGTTTATCCCAAAGTCACTGGTGTAATAAGCAAAGTCTGTTCCCTGACCAGAGAACATCCTGTGACCCCAGCTGGCAAGCATCTCTCTTGCCCCAAGAGAAGCACCTCAGAGTAGCCTCTACTGACAGCCTTTTGCAGAGGAAAAGAGCACTCTCTTGTCGGTCTTAGCCCTGCCTGCCTCCCTTGCCAGCCATCAAGAAGAGCTCTTCACCTCCAAATTACCCTCCAGCAAAAAACCTGCTCGCACAAAACGAGCTCTGCACGCCGATTCCTCTATTAAGACGTATTCTTCACAAACCTGGCATTCCCTTCAAAACACCCTCAGCTGTCACTTACATAAGAGAACTTGGAAAAACAGATGGAGCAGCCCAGCGGTGTCTTTGCCTGGGGCAGTGTATGCTAATATCTTGGCACAAGCACCTTGAATCATTTTGTTTCCCAGTGAAGTTCCATCAGCTGAAAAGTTCGAGATCAGGAAATGTGGAGACACAAAGCTGTTTCTTTTCTTTCTCCAGAAGATAAAACCACCTTCCTGTTAATTGAATGGCGTGGAGCAAATCATCCAAATCAGCGGGGAGGGGAGCTGGATGCTGCCTGTGGAAAGGGCTTGTTCTGATTTGCTTCCTCCTGCTGTGAAGAGACACTCTGACCAAAAATAACTTGGAAGGAAAAGTTTCTTTCCTCTTACACTTCCAGGTCACAGTCCATCGCTGAGGGAAGTAAAGGCAGGAAGTCAGGACAGGAGCTGGAAGCAGAAACCATGGAGGAATGGTTTGCTGGTTTGCACTCTCTGGCTTGCTCACTGCCTCATGCTCCTGCTAGTTTTCATATACAGCCCGCATCCACCTTCCTAGGGATAGAACCACCCACAGTGGGCACCTCTCCATCCATCCATCAACACTCAAGACAATCCTTCACAGACATGGCCACAGGCCCATCTGATCTGAACAATCCCTCAATGGAAGTAGGCTTTGCCAAGTTGATGTGAAAGATAACTAGAAGAGTACATACAGAAATAACGAGTATGATACTTAGGACGTGGAGGGAAAGACTTTCAGGGAGAGGAGAGACTTCCCACAAAGTGAGGAGGCAGGAATGTGCCTGATGTCCCCAGAGCTTCTGGAGACAGATAGTCTACTCAGAGAGGAAGGTTTGTGCTTGAGAATTTGGGGGACCAGTTGAGTATTTCATTTGTCCAGAACAAGATTTTACACACACACACACACACACACACACACACACACACACACACACACACACACACACCTACACCTTTTTTAGGGAACATTTCTACTCTCCATTCCCGAGAAAGGCATATACCCAGGGTGGACTATACCTAGCAACTGGCCCCTTTGATGTCAATGACTGGGCCAGGCGTGGGCAAGCCATCAAGCCAGACCAATCACAGCCCATTCGGTTTCAGGAACACTTCCAGCTAGAGTTGGCAGGAAGAACGCCTCTCTACCAAGGACTACAGGGACTAAGAATCTCCATTCTCTGGGCCAAATAATTCTAAACTCCAACTTCTTCATTGGCTTTGTGAGTCTTTGCAAACTCCTTGGCCAGGCTCCACTTCCTCATGAGTAAGACGAGTATAACCCTACGGAGGCAGAAGAGGGAGATGGAAGGGAAATACAGAGAGTATCAGTGGCAACCCTCACAAACCACTACACCAGCAAGGGTGACAGGTAAGAAACAGAGGATGCCAGAAAAAAGCCTGAGGTTTCCAGCAGGGACAGGCGGTCACTGTGTAAATGCTCTTCAAAGCTCACAGCTCTAACGGGATGGTGCCATTGATTTCCCAGTCTTCTTCCCGGGCTCTCTGATCCTGAATAAACTGTGTTCCTACCACTATAGCATGTATCCCTGGTTCAATCCTTTGTTCCATGAAATCCCAGCAGGTGCCGCCGGACTCCAACATCGATCTATACAAATACCTTACACCTTCACCCCGAGGTTACATGCAGTAGTGTTACATGCTTATAATAGTATCAGGTCTTCTCAAAGACTCAGCAGATGGTTCTTAATTTCAAGATGGCATCCCAGAGCTACTGACACTGTAAAAAGCTGTGTCAGATAGAAACCAGCCAACCAGAGGGGCCCTGGCCTTGAACTAGAGGGAGTCTGTACTCAAAGAAGACTTTCTGCAAACGGACTCCTCCAGGAAGTCAATTCTCAAATGAACTCTGTCTTCATAGGAAATGGTCATGAGGGTAAACTGAGCAAACACCCAGCTTTCCTGCAACTAAGTCACAGGAGTCAATAAATTCTCTTTCTCTCACTCTCTTTCTCTCTCTCTCATTATTAATTTGGTTTTACTCTTTTTAAGTTTGGGAGATTGGTTTTTTCCCCCCAAAGATGTATTTATTTATTATATACAGTGTTCTGCCTGTGTGTATGCCTGCAAGCCAGAAGAAGGAACCAGATCTCATTATAGATGGATGTGAGCCACCATGTGGTTGCTGGGAATTGAACTCAGGAGCTTTGGAAGAGTAGCCAGTGCTCCTAAACACTGAACCATCTCTCCAGCCCCTGTTTTTATTCTTTAAACTCCCCTTTTGTAAGTGTAAGCAGGTTCAAGTTTAATTTCTGCAAATGACATCTTAAAAGTGTTTGACTATCACTGTTTCTAAAAGGCAAAATTTTATTCAGAAATACACTCAAGATGTATACCCCCCAATTGCACAATCTTTTTATTGAAGCAATGGCAAACTTTTCTGTGTATTCCTTTGCTATTTCTTTTTTCTAAAATTACCTGCTAAACTCCAATAATTCAAGTCATGTTGGAAGAGATCCCAAAAAGAGGGAATGGGGAAGTTCACCGGTTCGTGATGAGTCCGGTAGAGAGAAAATGACATTGTCCAGCAATGTCACAGGCCTCAAATTCTAAGAACCTCCTAGAAGTCATACCCTGTTCCCCAGGGACAATAAGAGGCAAAGTCAGAACGTGGCCTTAGACCTGAAGTCATAAGCGAAGTCAGAGGCAGAAGAAACCCAACTGCAAAGCCAAGAAAAAGAGAAGACCTTCTCTTCCCATGACACCCAGCATAGCTGGGGAGAATAAAGCCATAAACACAAAGAAGAAGAAAGCTTTATGGTTATCTTCAACAAGATTTGACTCTATACTTAGCAAGTCAGAGAGAGTCAAGTTCAAAGGAACAGAATTGTGTGGTGCAATGGTGCACACCTTCAATTCCAGCAGAGGCATAGGCAGTCAGACTTCAAGGCCAGCCTGGTCTACATAGTGAGCTCCAGGAAGCCAGCCTATACAGAGAGGTGCTGTCTCAAAAATTAAAAAGTAGAATTCAATAGGGGGCTAGCAATAAAAATGGATACATAAAAAATCTTATTCTACCTACACAACTGATTTGAAAATATCATGAAAGTAAAAAAATAAAATGCCATTTAAATAGCCAAATATATTCCCCATAAAAAATATAAGGCTAAACCTAATAAAAATATGCATGATCTATCTATATCATGTTTTAAAATGTTTAAATTCTAATGAGAGTCTTCATAAAAATTTCAAAACCAACAGATGACAAGGCAGTGTGGGAGAAATGCCTTATGGTGCCCAAGAATAGAGATGAGAGAAGACAGAAGGAAGAGAATGTGAGGCGCCACAGCCTGGCTATCCTCTGGACGCACTAACTGTGGCTGCAGGTGACTTCCCTGGACCAGGGTTCGGACACAGGCAGGGAAGAGGTGACCAGTCTGCCCTCTGAAGCAAGACAATGCTAACCAAACCTCCCCATCCTGGTGCTTTGGTTTCCTGCCTTTTCTTCGGCTTTACAGGTCACAAATAAGCCCAGCCCACAGGTCACACTGATGGTGTGTGTGTGTTACAGTTGCTGAAGTTATTTTTCAGGAGCCTGGAGGAAACACAAGCCAGGAAAAACTATCAGTCATTCACTTGGGCCTGAAAAGTGAATGTCTACCATCAAAGAGCCAGATCCTCACGTTCGGATCAAGGTGATGCTGCCATTTTCTGAACACACACCCTGTGAACTATGACATTTGGGTACATGTCCCAGAGAATAGACTAAGTCATTTCTCCTTCAGTCTATCATCTTTCCCTATGCCTTAGAACACTCTGCTTCTTGATTCCACAAATATCCTTAAGCTCTGCATTTGGGGAGGCAGATTTAAGCTTGCCCTCTATCTCTATCTGGGAATAAACTCTATTTTTACAAAACTCAGCTCTTCGGTGATCTGTAAACTGTACAGAGTGTGTAGCCCAGTAATACTACCATCCACTACCTCTGAACCTCTCCTCCACAGTGGTAGTACCATCGTCTGGGTTCACAAAATATAAGGGCATCTCTGGGAGCAAAGCAAAAAATGCACATCAGAGAACAGCTGTAAGAAGCACCTACCCCTCTCACTGAATGAAAATCAGACTCAACTCAGCTCCCAGTTC
Organism: Sigmodon hispidus; assembly: GCA_004025045.1. Taxonomy (NCBI): domain Eukaryota; kingdom Metazoa; phylum Chordata; class Mammalia; order Rodentia; family Cricetidae; genus Sigmodon; species Sigmodon hispidus. The sequence goes on along the minus strand of PVIH01019456.1, from coordinate 26,869 downwards.
ACAATCTGAATTTGCTCTGGTGAACCTGAATCTTGCTCCCAGCTTTCCCATGGAAGAAGAAACTCAAGGCACAGTTACACGTGTCCAGTTTCCTGAAGCTCAATTTGGAAACACCAAGTGCCCAAGTCAAATAATGGTACTAATATGTCTTATTAACAAATGAATTAAGATACTGCATGAATGTCAAGTTATTCTAAATGAGAACAAGGTAAGAGTTTAAGGTTCCTTTTTCTTCCACAATACTCAGTAGACAACTTAATAAATTCATATCTGCATGTTGGATATTAAAAAGTAATTTCTCATCCTGATCCAGTTGCTTGGAAACCCCTGCCTTCATTCACCTCTTTGAAGTGAAAATACTGGCATGCTCTTTTAAATCACAGGTATCAGCTGAGAAAGTGGAGGCATAAATCACTGTCTTTCCCTAATCGCTCAGGCGAAAGGAGTTCATCAGTCATTAATTTTTCTCCCTTCTGCACTAACTTGGGACGTGTCTAGACTAGACAGAGTCGGGGAGGGAAGGGTCTACCTGTTCTGGCCTCTGTGTTTTCACCTGGAAAATATGACAAGAGAGATTTGATTATCCCTAAAATCCTGAGATTCACTGACCTCTGCTATGGTCTGAATGTACACACACACATTCATATGCTTAAATGTAGCCACTATGTAAATAAGAGTTGGGGGGTTTTAGAGGTGGTTAAGTCATGAAAGCAGGGTCCTCATGAACGGGATTAGTGACCATTTAAAATGGGTAAATGAATGAACCTAGAGAACATTTAATTAAGAGAATATATCAGGAGTGGGAAGACCAATTAGGAGAAAGCATTAAAAGTTGAACGTGGGCCAACAAGATGGTTCACTGGGCAAAAGCACTTGCCACCAAACCAGAAGACCTGGATTTGGACAACAGGACCCACAAGCACAGAATCAACTCCCACAAGTGTCTCTTTGGCCTTCACACACAGCATGGCACACTCACACATACATACATTCAAATATAGCTATATACATATATATCTATATAGTTGAATATAGGTTTATATGCCTTAAAAGCTTTTAAAGTTGCTCTCTGAGAAGTAGAGAATAGAATCATGATTCCAGAACTGGGCGAGGATGAAGTGAAGACTGAAAACAAGCTGGACCACAGACCCAAAGTACGTGAGAAAAAAGGACAAGTTGTGTGTTCATAGCAGGAAGTAAATCTAACTTACAACTGAATATAGTTTATAATTTATTGCATATTTTCAAATAGCCAGAAGATCAGATTTTAAATGTTCTCAATAAAAAGAAATGTTTAAGGTCATGAAAATACTGATGTCCCTGACTTGGTCTTTACACACACACACACACACACACACACACACACACACACACACGTATACAAATACAACACTGTTCTAGTCATGGTTTTTTGTCTTGTTATGCTTTCTGACACAAGCTAGAGTCATCTAAAACAAAACAAAAAAAAAAAAAAAAACCTCTATTAAGAAAATGTCCCTATGGGACGGACTTGTAGGCCAGCTGTTGTACATGGTTCTGGCATCACACACATGCTTGTATTATTTTTATGCTGATTGACCTAGGGCCCAGGCATATAACTTGCTAGCTCCTTCATCTGAACTCAACCCATCTTGTTCAGCCATGTGGCTTGATACCTTTTCTTATGGCAGCATTTCCTCTGCATCTTCTGGCAGCTCCAGCGACTCTGGCATCTGTGTCTGGCATCTATCTGGCCTCTGAGATTTCTTAGCCTGGTAGCCCTGCCCACACTTCCTGTTTGCCTTTGGCCAGTCAGCTTTTATGAAACCCACAGGCAGGACAAATACTTACATTACCAGCATAATCCCACTACAGCCAGCCTGTGAGGGCATTTTCTTGATGAGTGACTGATGTGGAAGGGCTCAGCCCACTGTGGGCGGCGCCATCCCTGGGCAAGTAGTTCTAGCTGAGCAAGCCTTATCGAGCAAGCCAGCAAGCAGCATCCTCCAGTCAATGCTTCCATTCCTGCCTCTAATTCTTGCTATGACTTTCCCTTGATGACGGACTGTAATCTGAGAAGTAAAATAAACCCTTTCCTCCGCAAATTGATTTTGGTCAGTGTTTTATCACAGCAATGGAAACCTACCTAAGAAACACACTAATCCATAAGTCTGCATAATTAAAAGAGAGAGAGAGAGGTGAGAGGTTACAATTCATCCACTCCTTCTCCCATCTCAGATTTCTCTACCTTTAAAACTGTAAGAAATAAACATCTGTTTTATATTAATTACTCAGTCTAAGGTATTTTCTTATAAGAGCCTGAATGGGATCACACACACACACACACACACACACACACACACACACACACACACCACAGAGCAAGCTGACCTTGTGTGTGTGTCGTGGGATGCCTGGCTCAATAGAGTTCTGCCCATCTCTGTTGGGCATTTTCATCATCTGAACCCCTTTGTTCTGTCAGGCAACTACTGAGAGCTTTTCACTCATTTACCAGGTAGATCCTTTTGAAATTCTCATTTAAAATAATTTGATATTCAACAGCAGTGTGTGTGTGGTTGAAAGTCATGAAATTATTCATCAGAAAACCTTCTTTCTCTCAGATAGCAAGCGAAGTGTGTGGCAGTTCCCCCGAGCAATGCTTGCTGCCTGTATAATCCTTTCTTTACAGTAATGCTTTGCCGCCATCACTAAATTGAGTTATTCCGACAGCCTTTGAAGTACTGTGCTCTCCCCCCACCCCCCCACCCCGCAAGCAGACATATGAAGGCTGAACAGCAACATAATTTAATTCTTCAAGATTTGCTTTTTAATCACCAGGGTGGTTCTTGTGGGGTCCAGAAAGTTGACCCCATTTTCTTAAGTAGAAATTGACTTAGGTCAAATCATTCTTGGAATTTGAATTAGGTATTTTTCTCCTTATCGGCTTTAACTTCAAGCTTCATTTTCCAGCAGCTTGGAAGCTGCCTCTGAATCACAGACAATTTGAGGAAACCAAATGTGGACAGAGAAGCTATTCACAACTTGCCGGGTTCTATTGGCAGAATTCTTCATTATGCTCCGACTTGGTGTCAAGGTACAATTGTGTTAGGTGTCTGCATTCTCTTTACAAAAGGAAAATGAGACAATTATCAAGGACTTGGAATGTAATCAAAATGGCACAGCCATCTTACTGTTGAATAAGAAATCTTCCTAACTATCTCATGTTATTTCAGGGAGGGAAAATATTTAGCATGAGGGGAATCGATTAAAAACAGTCATGGAAAGATAAGATTTTCTCAATTCAAATATGTGCCAACCACATTATTGTCTCATTAGTTATTCAATGAACAAGGAATAAATGGATCTATCGCCAATAAAGCACCTCAGTAATGCCACCAAAGTATTTCTCCAGACAGAAATTGATCCTCTATTACAGACAGAGTCACAGAATTGCAAGGGGGCCACCTAGAAGAAAGGACATGAATCTAGACAAAGTCAGGATGATTAAGCCACACCTACTGCTTTTCAGACAGGACCAGTCCAGAGTTGATACAAACTAGACTAGGAGAAGCCACAGATGGAATATTCTAGAGGTCCAAGGGATAACGTTATGAAAACAGTCTGTCTCTGTGGCCTCCTGACTCTGGGAAGTTCTGCTTTCCTTTTTTAGGACAACGAGAAAACTGGTGTCTGAAACAGGAGGTCATGGAACCATCTCTCAAGCCTTTTCTGTGTTTGTTTGTTTATTCTTTGAGATAGGGTCTCTGTATAACAGTCCTGGCTGTCCTGGAACTTCCTTTGTAGACTAGGCTAGCCTTGAACTCACCACAGAGATCCACCTGACTCTGCTTCCCAAGTACTTGGACTAATGACATGTAGCACCACTTCCCAGGACTGTTATACAGGAAACCCTATCTTGAAAGAACAAACAAACAAAAAGGCTGGAGAGATAGCTCTGTCCTCTGATATTCCAGACTGATTTTATTAAATATAAAATATATCATCACACTTGCACGTAAAGTTGTTCACTGTGTTCTCAACCTAGGAGTCTGTGGAGCTTCCCCAGACAGGATGACCCACTTACTGCTTCCAATACTCCCAATATTTGTGTCTCACTTTCAAAATCATTGCCTTCTTAATTTCCCATTTATTGCTACTATTTTCTTAATATTCTCACTTAGGCCATCTAACATTTTATTTCACATTGCTTTCAAAGAAAAAGACTTCCTGTCACTGTTATAAAGTGAAATCCACTTTCTCTGGCCTATGAATGTGAGATTCAAAGGCACCATAAAGATAAATATAATGCCAGGCATGGTGATGTATGCCTTTAATCCCAGTACTCAGAAAACAGATGACATGATCTATCAGAGTTCCAAACCAGCCAGGTCTACATAACTACATAATAGAGAGATCCTGTCTCAAAAATAGATAGATAGATAGATAGTTATTAAAATAAATATATAAATATTTAAAACAGCATAATAACATTCTAGCTGTCTCAAAACTTACCCCCAGGCTAGAGAGATGGCTCATCAATTAAAAGCACATAGAACCCAAATTCTATTCCTAGCACCCTATACCACATCCAACTCATCAATCTCTGGTCAAGAGCAGCCAAACAAAAGGTAAATGTCCTAGACCAAGATCATGGCTAAGAGCAGGTCTAAAGTCAGACCTATAGTCTCAGCACTCAAGAGACTGAGTTAGATGGGTGGTTTGAGACAAAGAGTTCAAGACCACCCTAAGAAATATAATGAGAATCCACATCTAAATAAATAAATAAACATAGAGACAGGACTAGAACCCACTACACCATGACCTTGATAAAACAGACCCTGCTGTCAAGGTCAGCCTAATGATTACCTCCAAGTATTCCCATGACAACTCACATGTCATGCTTGTTTCTAGGTGGGTTCTGCTTGTTTCGAAGCTTCTTGATCAAAACCACAGTCCTTCTTAAAGAATCGGGACACACTGCAGTGAGCTTGAATTGATTTTTCAGTTCCACCTCCATCAGGCTTCAGACCTTATTTATGTCACAATTCCTAAAAGAGGGAAGAAAGACATCGTATCCAGGATCCCGCAAAGGCTCAGGAAAACTTGGAGGGCAGGGAGTACAACTGGAGGGAAGGAGGGAAAAGAGAGAGCTATGACCCTGGCCTGGAGATCTGATTGAAGAGGCAATAGCAATTCCAAGCATTATAAAATTATCGACCGAAGAGGGAACGTTAGTAATTGCTCAAGCTGGGGCTTGTGACTTAATATGCTCATGTTTGGTTTAGTTAATAGTTCAATTCCAAGAGGTTATGATTGTAAATCTCAGGGCTGCTGGCTTAGCCCTAATTTGCAATTCAGGACTGTCTGTGGAGTTGCCATTTATAGTCAATTTTCTCTGAGAAAGGAGAAGAAAGTGAGCAGGAGGAATGCTTGAATATTAAATGACCACCCTCAGTGGTCTGTCTGCTCTGGGAGAACCACAGTGAACTTGTAGTACATGGCAGGACCATGCAGTGAAGCTGGCAGTACCCAGTGCACATGCTGAGATCACAAGGTACCTCCTTCCATGTGGCATATTCATTCTTCAGAGTCTAGTATGTGAAGATGCTGTTTCCATGTGTGTACCTGATTTACCCCTCCCACCTGGGACACCAACTTCTCACAGGCTTGCCTTCAGGTCCGCCACCACTAGCCAGTTTATCTCTGCCCCATCTTGATGGAAGCCATTCTGTTAAACCTCTCCAGAGATGCTGACCATGTCTCTCTTTAAAGACAAACCAGAATCAATTTCTGGCCTAGCCCTACTGGCCTAAACAGAGATGAGGAACAGATCCCCTTCTAGACACCCTATAGAAAGCCAGGCTAGCACTGCAGCTGAAGGCAAGCCACTCCATAGGGAGACTGTGTTAACAGAATATGTATAGAAATAGGTTAAACTAAATATATATGTAAGCCAACAAGAGACAGAGCCAAGTCCATCCACTGCAACACATGGCAGCTTGTCTCTCAAAGCCCCACTAGGAAAATAACAGGTTTATTCATTCATTTGTTTGTTTTGAGCAAGGTTTTCTAAAGCCCAGGCTGGCCTCAGTCTCCCAATGTAGCTGAGCATGACCTCAGAGTTCTGATTCCCCTGCTCTCACTTCCCAAGGGCTGGGATTCCAGTACTATTGGAACAGCACCCATTGCTACAGCTGTTTGCCCTTCCTCCATCGAGTCTAGATCCGCTCTACTTTGTAAATTACCCCCTAGTAAGGTTACCCTTTGTTTTTCCCATTTGCCCAGCATTGAACAGTCTACAGAAACTGCCTTGAAATAACAGATATTCTGTAGGAGCCAGACATTGAAAAAAAAAACAAAAAAACAAAAAAACAAAAAACAAAAACAAAAAAAACAAGAAAACGTTGGTGCCAAGACTTTCTAATCAGTTCTCAGTTTTTCAAAATGACTGATGATCTTCAGATAACGCCACAGTGTGAACCATGGATTTCCTAATCTTCTTCTTTAATTAAAGAAGTGTAATGATCCATTTCAGGGAAAATGGTAAATTTTTCTAAAGAATCTCTTGGACTGGCCCTAGGGACGAGGTCAATAGTTACCGCATAGAAAGTCTGACAAAGGAAAAGGGAAGTATTTCACGTGGCAGAGGTACTTAGGGAGCTTGGTATGATCAGCAAAAAGTCCTCCCCTATTCACCTCCTGGTCTAGCCCCTTCCCCAAACAAACACACAAAACAAAACAAAGCTAAACAAAACAAAACAAAACAACAACAACAAAAAAAACCTTTTATATATCCATGGTCCTTGACATGGTCCTTGGGACAAAAGAGCAGCCATTTTCTAATTAGCTGATTTTTTTCATAATAAGCATTTTCTCCTTGACATGAACTCTTTCATCTCAAGTGTTGGTTTCTGAGTGCCAAGCAGAACTGAACCTTAGCTGGTCAGACCACCTTGCCTTTAATAAATTATTGTTTTCCCAGGTGAGTTTGAATGGATTCCCTTCCCTTTTAAAAGCTGGAACACACCAAGGCCTTAGAGAGGTGAAAAAAGAGATTCCAGGAGCCTGTTCCTCCATTTGGCTGTTTCTCTGAGAGGAATTCAATGCTATCATGAGACTGATGATCAGTTGGTCAGCTTTCCCCTTTGGGATAGTCAGAAAAGCCAAGTTTCCAGGGAACTAATGATGCCTTCTCTGAAGACCTGATGATGGGAAAGGTATGATTCACCTCGATTCACCTCGTGAAATTTGCAAAAGAAGATAATTTCCTATATTTTCTTGTTTGTATTTTCCCTATTTTTTTTTTGTTTGTTTAGGGTTTTTTGTTGTTTGGTTTGGTTTGGTTTTTTTTTTCCTTTTTCAAAACAGGGTTTCTCTGTGTAACACTCTTGGCTGTCCTGGAACTCACTCTGTAGACCAGGTTGGCCTCAAACTCATAAAGATGTGCCTGCCTCTGCCTCCCAAGTGCTAGGATTAAAGCCCACCACTGCCTGGCTCCCGACCTATTCTTGAAGAGTCCTTTAGACTTCATAAGAATGCAAATTGACACAGCCATTCTTAGGAGTACACCCTACTCTTCTCCTCCTAGTCACATGATATAAAGGCACCCTGCCTGATACTAACTACAAAAACCAGAAGATGAAGAACAGAAGAGATGGAAGGCCAGAATGGAGAGACTCTCCCTCCACAGCTTCCCCCAAAGCTGTGGGAAGCAAGGTCCAGAGAAGTGTTTTCTAGATGCAAAGTGTAACCAAACATTGTGGTACTGTGGAGCCAGACTGCATAGGTCAATACTCACTCCATCACTTACAGCCAGGGGATGGTAGGCAAAGTGCTCAGCCTCTCATTGACCTCAATGATCAAACAATACCTCATTGGATCATGAGGACTGGACGAGCATCTGTACTTAGGACAAGGTATGGCATATGGAAAGTGCTAGATGGTGCAGTGCATTCCTTCTCTTTCAAACACCAACCACATAGCTGAGATGTCCTATAAACAGTGTGAGGAACGCCACATTTCGTCACTTCAGACACCTCACAGGAGTAACACCTAACAATCATTCTAAGAACCAGTCCCTCTTGCTGACACTACAGTCCACTTCTTCCAGAAGCATCCCTACTTCCTCCCACACAAGCCACCGTGGTGAATTTCTGCATGCTGTGAATTACCATTGGGTAATAAAGGGACTTTTTTTGGCCTATGGCAAAGTAACTTTTAAGTAGGCAGGAAATTCAAGCATAGATAAAGGAGAACGAAGGTAGAGTCAGAGAGAGAGAGAGAGAGAGAGAGAGAGAGAGAGAGAGAGAGAGAGAACACTGCAAGATATAAAAGTACAGGTAAGCCACGAGCCACGTGGCGAAACATAGATTAGAAGAAATGGGTTGAGTTAAAATGCAAGAGCTGGCTAGCAATATGCTTGAACCATAGGCCACACAGCATGTGTGATTCTTTGGGGCTAAGCAGCTGCAGGACTACAGGTCCAGACCTGGGGCCAGATGGGCCAGAAACTTCAGGCTACATCAGTCTTTCAGGCTAGTGGCTGCCTTCTGTCCCCCTGGTCCAGCCCAACTCCTCCAAGATTCAAATCTTAGCTTCCCCTCCAAAATGTCAGGTATTTTGTCATAGCACGGAGAAAGTAACTGATAACACAGTGACTAGCCTTGAGTAGCATAGGCAAAGGCAGGTGTAACCCAAACAATGCAGCCCTAATGTGTGAACGTGTAAAGGGTTTTCAGTACAGTGAAAGGAAGGACACATAGAGAAGAGGTCAGAAAGGTGACACAGGATAAGAAGGCTTTGGCTGGACATTGTCATTGTACGGAGTCTGGCTCTGTTGTGAGTGAGATGTCTGACTCCGGAGAGTTCTTACAGTGAGATGACCTTAAGGCGTATGCTTTGCATGGCTCCCTTTAGCTACTGCAATGGTTTGAATGTGTTCCCCCTGAGAGCGTCTATGTTGGAAACATATTCTCCAAATTTGTATATTGATAGCACTTGGCAGCAGGATCTTGGAGGAACATTTAGGGCCGGATAAGACTCTAAGGGTGGGGTGGGGTCCGTCAATAACTTTAGTAGCTTTAACGAGAACAGAAAGAGAGGAACACACTGGCACGTGTGCTCTGTCTCAACACATGATGCCTTCATACGACATCACAAAGTCCCTCACCAAGCACAGGTCCATGCCTTGCTCTTGGATTCTCAAACTCCATAATCATGAGCCAAAGGAATGTTTTTCTTTATAAATTATCACATTTCAGGTAGTTTGTTAAAGCAACAGGAAACAGATTAAGACATCATGTTAAAAGTGAAATCTATATTCCCTCCTCATACACATTAGGTAAATAAAAATTTAAATATGGCTTTTAATTGCATATAAAAAAATAAACTGAGGGTCTGAGGATAGATGCCAAAGGACAAGTTTTAAGTCTGGCGGAGGTGGTCATGTCAAAGATGATGAGAGAATCAGACCATGGAAAACAGCAATTAAGAAGTTACTGAGTGCCAGTCTAGAAGTTTAAGCTTCTAGGAGTTCCCGACAGCTGCTGATTAAAACATATATTAAGCTCCTAATGTGTGCCAGGCACTAGCTATGAACTATCTCTGAGCCAGCCTGGCTAGAGAAATGTCACCCAGGCTGTCAACAATACCAGCTATTCCTAAGACAGATTGTACCATGGGACATTTCTCACCCTCAGTAGTCTACAGTCTGTTCTCCAAGCATTGCCTCTTCAGAGTGGAGCCAATATAGCCTGCCGGGCTGGTGGAATTTGTTGTTATTCTTATAATTAATCACCCAACATCACTCTGTGGTGTCTACATTAAGAAAATTGATGATTCAAGTTCTCCATAAATCCTTCATCTTCCAGTTTTATTTTTCTGCCCTCTTTATTCTTAATATACAGGTTTTTGCTTTCAAGGCCAGGTCAGTTCCCTTGAGGACTTGCGTCTTCCTCCTCGCTCACATCTGCCTTGTCCTCCTGGGACAGACTCAGCCCGAGGATGGGAAACAGACTCATCTGTCTTCTGTAACCATATGGATAAGATGTAGTCATTAGCGTGGTCCTCATTGTTGTGCTTCAGACACTAATTAAGACAATTAGCTATTAAATACCAAAAACAATTAAAGTTAATTGAAATAAACCATATGCAGTTTGCACCCTTGCATAGACAAAAAAAAAAAAAAAATTAACATGTGACTGAATGGTGGCACCACAACCGTTTCAGTGCCAAAATAAATCAGGAAATATGGGAGCCAGAGACGGAGGAGTCTTAGCGCCCGATCAGCTTATTCCCCACAAAATGTTTCTCAGAAACATTTGGCTTAGTTTTTGGAATGTTCTTCTATACTAAGGGGAGAAAAAAAAAGTGGGGAATTTCTGTCCAAATGTGTCTTTTAGGCTATAAAACTGCAGGCTCATGTTATTACCATCTCTCCGATTCAAGTCAGTGACTGAATGAAGCATCCAAAGATGCTCAGGAGACATGCAGCCGCTCCGAGACCCCTGGCGCTTATCTTGAAGTTAGCTGGCCCTCTGGGGGACAGATGCTGCCCTGTAGTGTTTGGGTGTGACTGGCAGTCTTAGATTACATATATAATTTCCCGGTAGAGGGAAGCCATGGGAGGTAAGAGAAGCTGTCAGGACCAGCGAATGCTCTTTATAGAGTGTTTAGCTGGAAATTTTTTCCAGCTGCATATGCAGTGCCAAAAAAAAAAAATCTCAACTATAGTTTGTGCGGGCCAAAAATAGAATATGGCTGGGAAGAAGAAGCAAGAGGGATATAAAAGAATGGGCCAGAATTTAGCTATGAGGGAAGAGGAACTCAGGGCTTCCCAGTGACTTAGCCTAAAAAGGCCCGTCCCTCCACCCGTATCTCTCCATGTCAGCCCCACTGTGGCTACCAAGGAGCTCTCTCTGTGGTGGGGACTATGAATGCTGTCATTCTAAGTTGACAGCTCTGTGGATAAAGACTCCGATGTCTCACGTTCACACACCCGTTATCTATGCATCCACCACCTTTGCTCTCTAGATTGAAGTGCTAAGGAAATGGCCAGAATTTGATGGGCAGGTAGAATACAAAGGGCCTTGACTAGAAGAGAGGCCAAACAGAGCTGAGCATTCATAAGCCTTTGTATCTTTGCAGCCTCGCCATCCTTCATCGTCTTTGCCGAAAATTTAAAAGATGATATTACAAACACACAGGATTCCATCCCCCAGATTCACCTCAGCCAGAGTTGGTAGCTGCCATGAGTAAGTAAAATACAGAAGGAAAAGAGCCTGAGGCAGAGCCCAGACTCTATTTCTTCTTAAAACTGATCTGAGCCCCTCCACACACTTTTTAGTAAACACTGGGCAGGAGCCAGGGTCAGTTTGTACTGACACCCACACTAAGGGGATGCTCTTTAGTGTGTGCTCAGTTGTAGGCTGGCATTCTGCTGTGAAGGGACAAGGGACATCATTTGCTTGCACCGTCTGCTCATTTCCATCACAATGATGTTTAGCTGCCAGTGATTGGCTGCAGAGTATGGGGGGAGGAGGCTTCTGCATCCTCAGCACTACAGACTCATAACCCAACGGGAAGAAGAAACTTCAAGATGAGAAATGATAGCTAAAGTCATAAGAGAACCAAGAAGTGATGGGTTTTGTTGTGTTTAATAGCTCATTTTTAGGGCTGCTGAGATGGCTCAGCAGGCAAATGTACCTGCTGACCTGAATTCAATCTCCAAAACCCACCTGTGTAGTGGGATTATGTGTTAAATTTTAAATAATTGTGTGTTTAATAAAAAGCTGATTGGCTGAAGGCAGACAGGAAATGTGGGTGGGGTTACCAGACTAAGAAAACTCTGGTAACATCTCAGAACAGAGACAGATGCCACAGACAGACACAGAGGAAAGAAGTTGAAATGCTGCTCTGAGAAAAGGTACTGAACCACATGGCTAAACAAGATGGATTAGCTTAAGAAGAGTTAGCTAGCGATATGTCTGGGCCCTAGGTCAATCAGTGTAAATTAATATAAGCCTGTGTGTGATTATTTGAGGCTAAGCGGGCCAGAGAGTGGAACCGAACCTCTGGGCTAGACTGGAAAGTTCGGCCCAGAAACATTCACACATGGTGGGGAAAGAGACCAGAATCTGGTGCATGGCACCTCCACAAAAAAAAAAATTTAAACTTAGTATTTCTGATTTAATGTAATGTTTTAAACCTGTGAACTTATATATTTACATTTACTTTTCTTAATTGGGCTTTTTTGCAGTTAATATCACAACCAGAATACTGACATTGACACAGTCAAGCTATAGAACATTTTTATTTTAGTAATGATCTCTCATGTTGCCTTTTATAGGCCTCCAATTTCCTTTTACCATCACCCTCTTAGTTCTCAGAAACTGCTAACCTATTCTCTACTGTGATTTTGTCACACTGGGAATATTCTGTACGGATGGCAGGATGGCTCAATGGGTAGAGACGATGGCCACCAGGCCTGACAACCTGTCCCCAAATTATAGGAGAGAGCCAAGTTCCTACATGTTTTCCTCTGACTTCCATACACACACCATGACAAACATGCACGTGCGTGCACGCACACACATACACACACACACAATAAATAAATATTCTATAGATAGAATCATACACTCTATCACTTTGAGGGATTGGCTTTTCCTGCTCACCACCACTCTCTGCAGATATCACAGGTTGCTGTGTTGTGTGCATCAGAAGTTCACTCTCTCTCTTCGCTCACCGGTGTTCCAGTGAGGACAGAGAAGCCGCTTCCATTGTACACACTCCGAAGGGCACACAATCCAAAGAGTGTCTATAGGTTATTGTTCATAAAGTCTTCATTTCTTTGGGATTACAGTATGAGGATTAGCTCACATGGTAGCTGCACATTTAGGTGTCTAAGAGAGAGGCAAAGTCCTCCCCGAGGGGCTGTTCCCACTTTACCTTCCCACCAGCAGTGTCTGAGCAATGCAGTTTCTCCACGGTCTCACCACCATCTAAGGTTGCCGGTTGTTTCTTGGTGCTGCCAGCGCTTGGGTTTGGTTGGTGTTCTGCCTTCTAGACAGGAGTGCAAGTGTCTCCCTGCACTTCCCTAATTGCTAATCAATGCTCTTCAATGATAGTGTGTTTTCCCTAGTTGCAGCTGTAATTGAAGTTTTTCTGTCCCTCCTGGCCTGTCCAGGTGCTGCTTATGAAATAATTGACTAAGATGCTTAAAATTATAGTAACTTCTGAGCCAGTAACTCAAGCATATTACTATCTAGCTCTTACTCTTAAATTAACCCATAATTCTTATCTATGTTTAGCCACGTGGCTTGGTACCTTTTCCCAGTGCAGCATTCTCATCCTGCTTCCTCTGCATCTGGTTGGCGTCTGTTCTCTGCCTTTCCTCTTCTCCTAGTCTTGTTACCCCACCTCTACTTCCTGCCTAACTACTGACCAATCAGTGTTTTGTTAAACCAATACGAGTAACAAATCTTTACTGTGTACAATCCAGTTCTCAAATGGATTCTTGTGGTTTTGATGTTGACTTTTGGGAATTCTTTATGTAGTCGAAACCAGTGATTCTGAACCTTCCTAATACAGTGACACTTTACACAGTCTCTCATGTTGTAGTAACCCCAAACCATAAGATTATTTCATTGCTACTTCATAACTATAATTCTGCTACTGTTATGAATCTTAATGTAACTATCTGTTATGCAAGATATCTGCTATGTGACCCCCCCAAAGGAGTCTTGACTCACACATTGAAATACTGGTCTGGATACTAATCCTTCTTTTAACAGATGGCTTAAAATATTTTCCTCTTTCTGCGTTCATCTTTTTCTTTTTTGTATGGTTTCCTGGGGTAACCTCAGCCTGCCTCTTTTTCTCTCGCCACCTCTAAAGTTCTGGGTTTACAGGCACCTACCACCACTCCTGGCCTATAACTTGTTTTTTCATGCTCTCTTTCTTTTGTGTGTGTATGTAACAATGGAGGAGGGGGAGGCATAATTTGTATTTGAGACAGGGTCTCACTGTGAAGCCCTGGCTGACCTGGAACTCACAGAGAGACGCCTGCCCCACCTCTTGTAATGAGTACTGGTATTAAAGAGGTGAGCCATCATGCCTGGGTTACTTAACAAAGCCTTTAACAGAATAAAATATTTAAACTTTTATGAGCTCCCAGATTGTCAAATCTAAGAGCTTTGCCTAGTCTAGACACAGTTCTTTTCTACAACTGGAGAGAAAGCGTAGTGGTTAAAAGTGTTGACTGAAGAATTATAAGGACCAGAGTTTGGATCCCAACACCCACATAACAAGGCCAGTGTTCCCCAAAGGCCTTCAGTTCCAAGGGACCCGATGCCCTGTTCTGGCTTATGTGTGCACACAGGCACACATACCTTTCCTTGCACACCATATAAGTACATACCCTCACACAGATACATGCACTCACATAAATAAATAAATCTCTAAAAAAATATTTTTTAAGTTTGACATGTAAGTCTGTGACCCATTTTGATTTAGTCTCCCCTTCTTAGGATGTAAGATTTACACCAGGATTTTATTTATTTATTTTGTTTGCCTATGAATGGTCTATCACCGTGTCATTTATCGACGGAACTGTCTTTTCTTCCTTAAGTTATTTTTGTACCTTTTTGCCAAAAGTCACTTAGGCATGTTTCTGTGGATCAATTTCTAGGTCGTCTATTTATGCTCCATTAATCTGTGTGCCTGTCTCTCTTGATTACTGATGCTATATAGTAAATCTTGAAATCAGGTAGATGAATTCACCCCATGTTATTTTCTCTTTTCATGTTGTTCTAGATACTCAGGTTCCTATGCTTTATTAAATTTAAAATAGTTTTATCTGTATCAGCTACAAGTTTCTAGAATTTGATTTTAAAAAATGTATTGAATCTATTTATCCTTTTTAATTGATGGCTTTATATGTAGTTTCTACTCACAAACATGGTATGTCTCTTCGTTCATTCATATTCTCTTTGATTTATTTCCTCAACATTGCAGTTTTCACCATTTAATAATATATACTAGATTTACACATAAGTAGTTCATGTATTTGAGTGGCTACAAATGATATTACAGTTCTATTTTATTTTCTTTTGTTTATTTGTTTGGTTTTTAGTAGAGTGGGGAGGGTATTTTTGTCTGCTGAAGCCACTTCATAGCTGAGACTGGCCTTGACCCCTGGCTCTCCTGCTTCCATCTCCCAAAAGCTGGGGTGTGGTGATATATTGTATATTTAATAAAATCAGCCTGGGATATCAGAGAACAGTCAAGCCATGAAGGTCACAGAGTGGTAACACACGCCTTTAATCTTATCACTCAGGTGACAGATCTTTCTGTATTTCTGCAAGTTCAAGGCCTAACAACCAAACAGTAGTAGCTCACATCTTTAATCCTTACCTTAGGATTATGATGCAGAGTTGAACCCAGAAGTAAAACAAGACAGGAGGAGGCAGAAATTCATGCTTTCTGTAGACATGACCAGCCAGTCTGAGGACTCTTGAAGATAACATTTACCCTGTTCAGCCTGAGAAGTTGGCTGGGTGAGAACTGACTGTGAGATCTGTTTCCTCTCTTTGATATTCCAGCTTTTCCCCAATACTTGGCTCTGGGTTTTCATTATATACCAACTAGAAATTGTGCAATACTGGGGTGAGTCACCGTACCTTGCTCCACATGGTTCTTCTGCTCCTTTCTAGTCCCCTGTTTCATTCATTACCCAGTGCTGGAGTTTGGGGGCCATTTTCTAGATTCTTGAGCTAGGACTTGGACAATCAGTGTGAGATCATCTCCCCCACTGCATTTTTTCTTCCTTAAATAGGATCTAACTCTATTTCAAGTGAGTCTCTGACCCCTCATCTTCCTGCTCAGCCTCCTAAATTCTGAGATTACAACCCTGTGTTCCCATGTCTACTTCTTGTGCTCCTTTTGTTTGGGTTTTGTTGTTATTGCTGCTGTTTTGTTTCTGTTTTTTGATTTTTGTTGTTTTGTTCTGTTTTTCCAGTGTAAGGGTCCAAACTCAAGGGGTTTTATTGTGGGTATCTTAGATACTTTTTGACTGCTGTGAAAAGACATTATGACCAAGGCAACTTATTAAAAACCATCTACTAGGGCTCAGGGTTTTAGAGGTCAGAGTCTGTGACCATAGCAGCAGGCAGGCATTGGCACTAGAGCTGAGAGCTCACATTGATCCATAAGTACTAGGCAGAGAAAGAGAGAGAGCTAACTGGGAATGGCTTGGGCTTTTGAAACCTCAGAACCCACCCCTAATGACACACCTCCTCCAACAAGGCCACACCTCCTAATCCTTCCCAAATAGTTTCATTACCTGGAGACCAAGCATTCAATATATGAGCATATATATGGGGCACAGTCTTATTCAAACTACAACACTAGGCAGAAGCTCCCTCACTGAGATACTCTTGGTCCTTGGATTTTATGAGATATGATCTATGTAGGTCAGGTCTTGATTCCCCTAGTGTAGCAGAAGGGGGCCCCAATTCTCAATGTTCCAGCTTCTGCCTCCAGCGTTCTTAGATTACAGAAAGGCAAACATGCCCAGCATGTTCCACTTCCCTTATGTATGTGTTTAGGGCAAAGAATTTCCCTCTTAAAACTCCAATAGCTGTGTTTCATGGATTTTGATATTTAGTAGATTTAGTATCATTGAGTTTAATATTTTATTTCCTTGAAGATTTCTTTTTAACTAGTTGGTTATTTTTCAAAATATGTCTAGTTCCCATATGTTTAGACAGCTTCCTGTTATTTTTATGTTATTGATTTCCAACTGGGGTCCATAGAGAATAAACAAGTTCTATGTTTCTTCTCCTAAACTGGTTGCTCAGAATACAGTTGCTTAATGAAGAATGGAACAAAAATGGTAGGAAAGTCCAGAGAGACACAGGCCATGAAAAGAGTGCATATAGTGATGTTTCCAGGTTAATGTTCCCTAAATATCAATTCAGTCTTGATGATTGTTGGTAGTACTAATGATAACTTTAATAATTTCTTCCACTTCTTCATTTATTTGTTTGTGAACAGGATCTGGCTAACTCTCCCGGGGTTGGGCTAGAATGTACTAGTAGACCAGGCTGGTCTTGAACTTAGTGATTCTCCTGCCTTTTCCTTTCAAATGCTAGGACAACCAACATGTGCCACCACAACTAGCTCAGCTTTGAGAGTTCTTTGGATCCTTACATCTGTCTATCAATTGTTAGGAAAGGGGAATGGTGAGAGAGAGAATTGTGATTCACTTGCCTTTTAGTTCAGCCAATTTTTCTTCAAAGATTTTACAGTGATATCCAAAGGGTTCTAGCAGACCCAAGCAAGGCAAACATGGCTCTGTCAGGTCTTACTTTTGTAAGGATTCCCAGCACGTAGCAGCCACGTGGCTAATCCAACATGGCGCCAAGTGAGATAAGAATTTCTGGTATGTACCGGCCACATGGTGAAGCCAACACGGAGCTGGCAGAGCACACTGTACAGAGGACACACCCCCAGACGTGGCTATGTAAATCTGTGCCCACCTGCTCTCTTAAAAGGAGACCACACATGAAAGCAGATCTCTTTCTCCTCCCCTGCTTCCCTTGGTAACTCCCTTGAATAAACAAGAGTTTATTCAAAGCATCTGGTGGTGTGCTTCTATTCTCACACACAAAACTAACAACCTTCCCCCATCCCCTCTTCCTTGCTGAACTGATAGGTTACATTACTAAAGGTAACCACCAAGGTCTATTTTCTTCTTTGGCCACTTCCTTCTGAAGCTGACTACCAACGTTCAGCTACCAAAGTACTGAAGTCCAGCAATCAAAAGCCCCCTTTTGGTTATTCTAATCAATATCCAATTAAAACAAACTCATGCTAACACAAAGGTTTCCTCTTTTCTCTTTATAAACTGCCATTTGCCTATGGGTCAGGACTATCTCCTATCTATCCAGAGGCAGTCCTTTGTCCCTCTGGGACGATATCCCTTACCCCCTCCCTTGTTCCTTCCCCTACTCTCTGTCTCCTGTCTTTGTCTCTGATTCCCTGCCCTCTATTTGGGCAAATATGTCTTCTTTGTGCTGAGAATTTGGTCATGGGGTTATCTGTGGCAACTCAAGTCCTTTCCGTACATACGCATTCTCGATAACTATCCCCCAGATGGATTAACACAGTAATACACTCTACTTCTTACTACTGAGTAGTGGTGAAAATCTCAGCATCATCCAAAAGGGAAGGAGGAAGCATTTGATTGGAGACTCTAGTTTCCCCCTGCATGACCCAGAAAGCCCCATTTCTCTCTCTCTCTCTCTCTCTCTCTCTCTCTCTCTCTCTCTCTCTCTCTCTCTCTCTCTCTCTCTCTCTCTCTCTCTCTCTCTCTCCAAACCCTGCCCATACAGTGTCTCCAAACAAAGGAAAGTCACCAAAAAGCTTAGTTCCTTATTCTTGACAGGTAATGTAGCTTCTTCCTCTGAAGTCCCAGCCTAAAGCATTCAGCTTTTGACGGCGCATGGTCACAAACCCAGCTTGTAGTAGACACATCATTACCTCTTGCTTACAACCTATAAAATCTCCCTGCTTTCATTTGTGAGCACAGTTTCTCCAGCCTCGATTTCTGGGGCTGGAGAACCCATCCGGCAGTTGCTTTGCTCAAATAAACATGTTGTGCGTTTTCAATTAGGTTTGTTTGATCTAGCTTACTGCTTCAGCAGAGAAACCCATGGAGGAGGGCAGAAAACTTATTACGTAGGACACCTCTTATTGCTGAGGGTTGTAGGGAGCTGGAAACTTGGGCCCCACACTTGGCCTCTGTGACATCCCTTTAACAGGAATGTTGAGAGCCCTGTCACAGGCCTTCAGAGCTGGCCATCTAAACATACATCTTGCCTTTCCTGACTGTGTGGGTATGGACCCTGCTTATTTCCTTCTTATGGCATTTAGAATTGTTGCCTTTATATTTTATGCCTTGCTGTATTTGCCTTTTCCTTCACTTAGAGAAAACAGATATGTCTGTAATATTTTGTTTTCTTAGATATAATCTGGGGTTTGAGGCTGGTTCATCGGTTTTCTTTTTGAGGATTCTGCCTGTACCTGTCATTGTTTCTGGCTAACCAGCTTTTTCAGCTCCAATTCTAGAAAATATGAATCAAAAAGAAAACATACCTAAGCCCTGTCCCTTTAGTCTTGGAATCTGTCCTTTGGGTAAGCTAGTCTGTCTTTGTGTCTCTCTCCTTAGGGTTTTGTTTCTTTTTCTATAGAAAATAGAGTTTAGCTGTACTTTGCAAGAGAAATCCCTATTTATAAAGCCTTTTGATTTACTTTCTGATAGCTGAATTGAACTATTCATTCACAGATCCCTGAAATTTTGACCAGGGCCTTTGTAAATTGGTTCCAAATCTATAAATCTCAGAGCCAGCCCCCACCTCCTGCCATGGAAACTAAGGCACTCTCTTTCTAACCTTCCTGGCAGTTACCCATCCTGAATGAGTCCAGCCAGGCACTTCCATCAAAGACCATGCATGCTCTAGGAGCTAGCAATGTAGAGACTAGTGTGGTGGAGAATCTGGTAACCAGGGACAGAATAACAAAGGTCATATCTTTCCCAGGGGCTAATCTGTGGCACCTGGCTCTCAATGGCAATAGTCTCACCTGATGTTTTCTGTATTGTGGATTTAACAGCGGTTCTGACCAGCTGTGTCTGCGGTGCATTTCCTTTCTCCACAGGAGTTCTGTGAGTCCCTCTTCACAGTCCTGTTTGCAATTAAGTCTGCTGGAGTATGGGGGATAATACTCTTGTTCACTGTAAAGATTTGGTTTAATGAAACACTGATTGGCTGGAAGATAGGCAGACAGGAAGTGTAAGTGGGGTAACCAGACAAGGAGAATTCTGGGAAGAGAAAGAGTAGAGCTGATGTCTGCCAGACACAGAGGAAAGGTGAGACTGCTGCACTGAGAAAAGGTACCATGCCACGTGGCTAGACATAGATAAGAAATATGGGCTAACTTAAAGTCTAAGAGCTAGCTAGTAATATGCCTGAACTATTGGCTCAGCATTTACTCTAAAATTAAGCCTCCAAGTTTATTTTTGGGACAGCAGTTACCAGGTATTTGAGAGTTTTTCTGGCAGGACAGAAACTACTGACTACAAGGTGCAAAGAAGTAGTCAGCCTTGCACATGTCCTCTGGCTGTCAGCCACAGGAATTCCTGGGGGAGGAACATCTCAGCGTCTCCCACAGAATGACCTTGTTCTCACCCAGGGGAAATGACTGGGTGAACAGACAGGGCAAAGAGCACAGCAGAATGAAACCTCTGAGGGCTTGCTGAGAGGCACTCCTCAGAATCTGCAGGGGTCTGAATGGATGTGTTCCTGCAGTTGTGATGGTATTAAAAGGCGAGCTGCTCAGGAGGTGAATAATGTGCTATGGTGGTGCTGACTTCATAAATGTAATCAGCCCTTGGACCTGAGGAAGCTTTTCGGCCCCACCTCTCCCATTTTATCACGTGAGGATGCAGCGACAGATACCATCTTAGAAAGAGACAACAACCCAGTACCAGATACCGACTCTGCTGAATGGAACTCTCTGGGTTCCAGAAACAAGAAATAGATTTTTATACTTTATGAATTTCCCAGCCTGTTGATTTTAGCCGATGGAAAAGACCCAGCTCAAAGCATCAACAGAACTTTTTCAGTTACCAAAAATTCTCCTCAGTAAATCTGAGTCTACCTCCACCACCAATAAAAGAGGGAACAGAACCGAAGTCTTCCTGTAAGGTGAGTCATTGGTACTGAAAGGAGTCTCCTAACTAACTCAACTTTGGAAACAAAGCAATCTCATAACCCTAAAGTCCCAGTGCCCCAGGCCCTCCTACACTAGTGAATATTTGTCAGTTAGAGGAAAGGGTTTTCCTATGACTTTGGAAAATAACCCAAACCCCAAAGTCATAGGAAAATAACCACTCCAACATTCTTTAAATCTAACCAACATGACCATCTAAACATGACACCAATAGACATGCCCCAAAGTGGATGGGGGTGGGGTGGGGTGGGGTGTCCATGTCCCATGCACACACAGACAACTCAGGAACATGGGATGGGATGGATGGTGGCAAGGCCACAACCTTATAAAAAACTAAGGTAACTAAGGAATGCTAAATGCAGGAAAAACAGTCTTACTCAGGGAAGAGCTCACCAACTGGTTATCTGATGTCAAATGGTCATACATACAAGTAACATTACACAGAATGAGCAAATTGTATTTAGGAATACATGTGTGTGTGTGTGTGTGTGTGTGTGTGTATGTGTATATATGTGTGTATGTGTGTGTGTATGTGTGTGTGTGTGTGTGTGTGTGTGTGCATGAAACAATGAGAAGTAACCATAAATTTGAAAAAAAGCAAGAAGAGGTATATGGGAGGCTTTAGAGAGAGGAGAGGGAAAGGTGAAATGATATAATTTTATTAATCTCAAAAAATAAAAGAGATAATTAAAAAAAAGAAAGAAAACACTCCAATTAGTGATTGTTTTAAATCCAGCTTACTTAGGTCTTAAGCATTAATATTTAATTTACAAACTTAGGCATTTATAGTCCTTCCTTATGCTGTGGGATAATGTTCTTGTTCACTGTAAAGATTTGTCATTCATATTGGTTTAATCAAACACTGATTGGCCAGTAGGCAGGTAGAATGTATAGGCAGGGTGATCAGACTAGGGAAATTCTGGGGATAAGGAAAGGCAGACACACAGTCACCAGCCATAGAAGAAGCAAGAAACGAACGTTGGACTGAGAAACAGTACCAAGCCATGTGATTAAGCATAGATAAGATTTATGGGCTATTTTCAGTGTAAGAACTAGTTAGTAATAAGCTTGAGCTACTGGTCGAGCATTTACTATAATATTAAGCCTCCAAGTCAATTATTTGGGAAGCAGCTGCTGAGTATTTGGGAGTTGTTGGCAGGACAGAAACTTTTCACAGCATCCTTGAGCTTATGAAAGCAAATGAAGACTTTTTTCTTTTTCCAAGACAGAGTTTTCTCTGTGTAACAGCCATAGCTGTCCTGGAATTCAATTCTGTAGACCAATTGGTCTCAAACTCAGAGATCTGCCTGCCTCTCCCTCCTGAGTGCTGAGATTAAAGGTGTGCATCATCACCACCTGGCTTATTGTTCTATTTATGATCCTAACAAATATTGGCAATCATTTTGAGAAGATATTTGATTAATGCTTTGTCCCATTTATACACTTATGATGTTAGACTTTAACATCATAAGTGGCATTTATAAATTTAATATATTTGATACTATGCTTGATCATAACTAAAAGGTCAAGAGTCAATTCAGGGCATGGTGGTACACCCTTTTATTCCAGCACTTTAGAGGAGAGGCAAGGAGATCTCTAGGAGAATGAGTCTAGTCTGGTCTACAAAGTCAGTTCCAGGACAGCCAAGGCTGTTAACACTGAGAAACTCTGTCTCAAAAAAAGAAAAAGAACCCATGAAATTTAATTAATTTGGGGCAGGAGAGATGGCTCAGTGGTTTAGGAGCACTGGCTGCTGTTCCTGAGGTCCTGAGTTCAATTCCCAACAACCACATGATGGCTCACAACCATCTGTAATGAGATCTGGAACCCTCTTGCAGGAATACATGTAGGCAAAAACACTGTATATGTAATAAATATTTTTTAAAAAAGAAATTTAAAGAATTTGATTTCATTTTAAGTATTTCACCTGACTGACAAACATCTCAAGATTCAAAAGAATTTTTTAATAAGCTTAATAAATTAAAAATACAAAAACAGTGAAGTGTTACAAAGTTGATGTAAACTTAGATTTTAACTTGAAAAAAATCACACATAGCAATTAAAGTATAAATGTTAAAGAATGCTAAGACTGATGTACTATTCTAATGAGCCAAATTGTTTTTTAAAGATTTATTTATTATGTATAATGTTCTGTCTGCATGTATGCCTGCATGCCAGAAGAGGGTATTAGATTTCATTATAGATGGTTGAGAGCCACCATGTGATTGCTGGGAATTGAACTCAGGACCTCTGGAAAAACAGTCAGTGCTCTTTACCTCTGAGCCATCTCTCCAGCCCCCAAATTCTATTCTTTATTTAAATTGTGTATTATATGTATGTAAGCTATTACATATGCACAAATTATTTAAAGAGATAAAAATGGCAAGTTTTATTCCCTTGAGCATTAGTAGCCTTGACTTTATTCCCAGGACTACTAAAATGTCTACCCATGGAGAAGATGTTAGCCTCCTCAACTAATTGAGGCTGTTAATAAGCTAGGGGTTCTGAATAGAAGGCTGACTAGAACCTAGGCGGGTCTGTAGACTGGCCTGTCAAGCCCTATTTTGAGTCACTTCCTAATTTAAAGATAAGGGTTGCTGAGCAAGCCATCCCCTTAGGCTAATGACTACCAGTCTCCAAGTCTGTCTATAACACCCACCTAGGTAAATGAAAACCTGATCTGGTGTCTATTTAACTCTGAAGACAGAACTATATATTGTTTTTTTATCTCTAGAAAAATCCTTTGTCCTTGGGCTGGGGAGATTGTTCAGTGGAGACAGTCCTTGCCACACAAGCATAAAAATCTGAGTTCAGATTGGCAATACCCTTGTAAACGGCTAACAGTGTTGATTCTAGCATGCCGAAGCCTGGAAGACAGAGGCACGGGTAGAGCTAGCTCCCTAAGTTACCTAGCCAAATTACTGAGCTCCGCTGCACATTCAGCCAGAGATCTTATCTCAGAAAATACACTGGAGAGTGATGAAGGAAGACACTCAACTTTGATTTCTGACTCCCACATGTACAAATATCCATACGCACACATGAACATATACATACACATATATGCCATATGCACTTATAAAAGAATCTCTGGTTCTTTTCATATACTTCTGCCTTGGGGGGTTGTTTTTGTTTTGCTTTTTTGTCATTTCTATATGCTGCTTATAAAATCATATAACCCTAGATGTTATAGTTTTATATCAAAATATCTGATTTTTATGCCAAAATATGTAGTTGAATTCTTATTTAACTCTTATATCTATGAATGCTTATACATGTACAAGAGCAACTTAGACATGTAATGCTTATAAATGTATACAAGCAACTCTATAGCTGTGTATAGCTTATACATCTCTTATAGCTATGTCTGAGATCCAAGATCATTCTCCAAGGTCATGGCTGAGCCCTGTGAGAGTTTTAAGTTTTATCATGCCTTAGAAATTAGTGAAACCAAAAAAAAAAGAAAGAAAATGTCTCTGATCTATGAGCCCCTTGCTCAAGGGCAGATGTTTCTGAAATGCTGGAGGCTATTGTGTATGGGAGATAACAAGCCACATGTTTTCACTCCCCTAAACAAGTTTGTTCAACCCATCTGCACAGAATGTGCCTGTGAGTGGGAGAGTCACAGACAGGAAATACGTAAGGATGTACACTTGCTCTGGATTGATAAAGGCTGCAGGTGGGTCAGGATGTATGTTTGCCCCTGATTGGACCTGATGTCAAATACTTAAGCCACTGCAAACTGTGACTCAAAACCATTTTCTGGGGAACCAGAGATGGCCTTGCCCAGAGCCCCTCCACCTGGCTGGTATTTGATTAAAGTTTGCTTCAAAATTGGCTTTAAACAGTGGTGGAAGCATTATTCTCTATCAGTGGGGTTAATACCACCTTATCTTCTGATTTCCTTGGAAATGTCAGAAAGGGCTTCTGTGTTTTCTGCCATCTGAGGAGACTTTAGGAAGCAGTTCTGAAGAGTAGCAATTCCCAGGGGCAGCCTCTTTTCTGCCTCTCCCACTGCAGTGGTCAAGGTCATTTGATAGAACAAGGTCTATGCATGTGACACTGCAGCTAACCTCTCTATCTCTCAGAAGGAATTGACAGCACAGCCAAAGCCACCAGCTGGTAGCTGAATTGAGGCTTTGACTCAGGACTGCCAGCTTCTAATCCTGATGTTCTGGCCACTCAAGCACAATGCCCTCACTAACAGCAAACCAGCAAAGGGCACTCCGGGATCACAACCCCAGCGCTGCAAAGTATCACGTGTGCTCGCTTTTGCCTGGTAAATGGAAGAATAAAAATAGGGTTTGGTTCCTGCCCTGGAGCATTCTAAAATAAATATGCAAAGCAAGCATTTGCATTTCCATAGCAAAGAGAAGCAGTAATAAGAAATTACTTTTAACTGTTGTGGAAATGAGGTCAGAAATGATCTATGGGAAAAAATATTAGTTTAGGATGAGGCTGTCAACACTGACTTTGTGTCAAAATCTCTGAGAGTGAGAGGGGCACATTTTTTTAAAAGGCTAGTGCAAAAGTTAAGGTAGACCATTCACTTAGCATACGTGAGCCCTAATTTCCATCCCTAAAACACACACAGACACACACACAGACACACAGACACACAGACACACACACACACACACACACAAGCCTATGGAGTAAGGTCCAGATATTAATGTTTGTTAAAAAAAAAAAAAAACTTTCTAAGTGATTCCAATGCATATGCAGAGTAAACATCTGGCCTGAACAATAATGTCTGACACCTCTGTCACATTATTGTCATGATTTGTGTCATATGCATCTGCTAAATGTCCAGTTCTCTCTCTCTCTGTCAACTGACTTATTTTTACTTCAGCTTTATCTTGTACAATGCTATCTGCAGCATATCTATGAATATGCTTTATTATCATTTGTTAATATAGAAGCTGTTTCAGCCTATGGCAAGGCAGCATAGAGGTAGGTAGGAAATCCAACCAGAGATAAAGATGAAGTAAAGAGTCAGAAAGAGAAGCTGCAAGCTGCTGTCCAGAAAGCAAAAATGTAATGAAACAGGTAAAGCTGTGGTACATGTGGCAATTCAATAGATTAATAGAAATGGGTTAAGTTATAAAAACTAGTTGGTAATGAGCCTGCACCACAGGCCTTACAGTTTGTAATTAATATAAGCCTCAGAGTAATTATTTTATAAGCAGCTGCTAGACAAAGGGTGGGAGAGATTTGTCCAGACCAAAGGGCCCAGACAGGATGGGAAACATCAGACTACAAATGGAGCCCCATATTGGGCGCCAGATATTAATGCAAGTCACTGGCAACTGATAAAGAAGGATATTCTTTAATAAGGGGTCCAAGAGGAAACTCATTGATACAAAGATTAAACAGTCATGTGGTTCCTAGAAAGCTGAATTGGTCCACATGGCAGGCCAGGTCCTCCCTCTAAGAGCATGAGAGAACAGGAAGAAGAACCCCTGCATACATGCACATGACCTTAAACTGGCCCTCCACCTATGCCCGGAACACTAGGCCCCAAGGCCATAGGTTATCTCCAGATCTAAGATGGCCAAGAGCCTCTAGGTCAAAGTGATGGTATCTACTCTCCACTACAATTCTAACCATCTCTCCTTTGTGTAAAAACACCTAACTGAGTTAGTTGTTAGACCATCCAAACACAATGTGAAGCCATCCCGAGTACTAACACTTGTGCTATTCTTCACTGGGAAAAACACTGCCTGATTTTAGAGAAGTGGAAAGAGCCAAGGACTGTGGATCTTTGCTTTGTAGTTATCAACAGAAGTTAATCATTTAAAAATGTTCACAGGCCAGCAAGATGGGTCATCAGATAAATATAGTTGCTGTCAAATCTCAAGACCAAGATTTTATTCCTGGGATACACATGGTTGGTTGAACTCAACTTTAGTCCATGGTGTGGACTTTCTCAAAAAAACTTTCTCAAGTTTTCCTCTAACTTCCCTACACACACTGTGGCACACGCACATACACACACTGTGGCACACACACACACACTGGGGCACACACACACACTGGGGCACACACACACACGCTTGGGCACACACACACACTGGGGTACACACACACACACTGT
>PVIH01019455.1:0-35311 GCA_004025045.1 Sigmodon hispidus | reverse complement strand
GGTGGGTAGTTGTGCAAATTCCCTCAGCATGAGCTGTGGGTGTGATGACGGGCAGAGCTTACCTGCCCCTGCTCCAGAGTTCTCTGGAACTCTGCAGACAGCACTTGGTCTGGGGAGCAAATCCGGAAGCTATGGGAGCTCTACTCTCCCTCCTAGGCTGAGATATAGGTGCTGAGGCCTGGTGACCACTCCTCCCTCCGGGTGGGATCTGAATCTGCCCTTCAGAGACCCCTGTAGTTGGTTTGCTCAGTTCGAGGTTGTGGTGGGTAGCCGTGCAAATTCCTTCAGCAGGAGCTGTGGGTGTGGTCCAGTGCAGAGTTTACCTGCCTCTGCTCCAGAGTGTGCTGGGACTTTGCAGACAGCACTTGGTGTCCAAGTATTGTTCTTTCAAAATCCAAGAATATTGTGTTGGGATTTTGATGGGCAGTGCTTTGAATCTGTAGATTGTCTTTGGAAGAATTGCCACTTTTACTGTGTTGGTTCTACCAATCCAGGAACATGGGAGAGCTTTCCATTTTATGATATCCTCTTCAATTTCTTTCTTCAGTGATTTAAAATTTTTGTCAAATAGGTCTGTTACTTCTTTTGTTATAGTTACTTCAAGGTATTTAATACTGTTTGCAGCTATTATAAAGGGTAATGTTTTTCTTATTTCTTTTTCAGCTCTTCTATATTTAGTGTATAGAAGGGCTACTGATTTCTTTGAGTTAATCTTGTATCCTGCTACATTGCTGAAGGTGTTTATCAGCTGTAGCAGTTCCTTGGAAGAGTTTTTTTGGGTCACTTATGTATACAATCATATCATCTGCAAATAGAGATAGTTTCACTTCTTCTTTTCCAATTTTTTATCCCCTTAATCTCTTTTTGTTTTCTTACTGCTTTAGCTAAAACTTCGAGAACTATATTGAATAGATAAGGGGAGAGAAGACATCCTCGTCTAGTTCCAGATTTTAGTGGGATTTCTTTGAGTTTTTGTCCATTAAGTTTGATACTGACTGTCATCTTCTTGTAAATCACCTTTATTTTATTTAGGTATTCTCCCTGTATTCCTGATCTCTCCAGGGCTTTAATCATAAAGGAGTGTTGGATTTTGTCAATGGCTTTTTCAGCATGTAAGGATATGATCATGTAGTTTTTTTCCTTTAGTTTGTTTCATGATGGATAACATTTACAGTTTTTCATACATTAAATCAGCCCTGCATTCCTGGGATGAAGCCTACTTGGTCGTGATTGATGATATTTTTTATACATTGTTGTATATGGTTTGCCAAAATTTTGTTGAGAATTTTTGCATCAACATTCAAGAAGGATATTGTTCTGTACTTCTCCTTCTTTGTTGTGTTTTTGAGTGACTTGGGTATTAGGGTACTTGTGGCCTCATAAAAGGAATATGGCAATATTCCTTCATTTTCTACTGTGTGAAATATTTTGAGGAGTAATGGTAGTAATTCTTCTTTGAATATCTGGTAGAATTCGGCAATAAAACCATCTGGACCAGGGCTTTTATTTTTGGGGAGGTTTTTAATGACAGCTTCAATTTCCTTAAGGGTTATAGGCCTTTTTAGGTAATTAATCTGATCTTCATTTAATTTTGGTAGGTGGTACCTGTCCAGAATGCTGTCCATTTCTTCTAGGTTTTCCATATTTCTCCAATACAGATTTTCAAAATATGATCTGAAAATTCTCTGTATTTTCTGGGTGTCTGTTGTTATGTCCCCCTTTTCATTTTTGATTTTGTTGATTTGAACACTCTGTTTTTTGATTAGTTTGGCTAAGAGCTTATCTATCTTGTTAACTTTCTCAAAGAACCAACTCTTAGATTCATTTATTCTTAGTTGTTCTTTTTGTTTCAATTGTATTTATTTCAGCTCTAAGTTTAATTATTTCTTGCCGTCTACTCCTTCTAGGTGAGTTAGCTTCTAATTGTTCTAAGGCTTTCAGTTGAGCTGTTAGGTCTCTAGTGTGGGACTTCTCTAGGTTTTTCATGTAGGTATATAGCGCTTTTAATTTTCCTCTTAAGACTGCTTTCATTGTGTCCCACAAGTTTGAATACCTTGTGGATTAATTTTCATTAAATTCTAGGAAGACTTTGATTTCTTTCTTAATTTCTTCCTTGACCCTGAGATGGTTCAGCTGAGTGGTGTTCAGTGTCCATGAGTTGGTAGGCTTTCTTTGATTTTTGATGTTGTTGAACACTAACTTCAAGCCCTTGTGGTCCGATATGTTACAAGGGATTATTTCCATTTTTTGTTATCTGTTGATTTATGCTTTGTGAACAATTATGTGGTCAATTTTGGAGCAAGTTCGATGAGGAGTTGAGAAATATGTATTTTCCTTTGCCTTTGGGTGGAAGGTTCTGTAGATATCTATGAAATCTATTTGCACCATAACCTCTTTTAGACTCCTTATTTCTCTATTGTGTCTCTGTCTGGTTGATCTATGCAGGGTTGAAAGTGGGGTATTGAAGTCTCCCACTATTAGGGTGTAAGAATTGATGTAGGATTCAAGCTTTTGCAATGTTTCTTACTTACATAAGTAGATGCCTTATATTAGGGGCATAAATAATCAGGATTGAAATCTCTTAATCAATTTTTCCTTGATGAGTAAGTAGTGACCATCTTGGTCCCTTTTTATTGCTTTTAGCTTAAAGTCTACTTTGTTAGATATTAGGATTGCAACCCCTGCTTGTTTCTTAGGACCATTTGACTAGAAAATCTTTTCCCAACCCTTTATTCTAAGCCTCTGTCTGTTCTTGCATTTGAAATGTGTTTCTTGTAGGCAACAGAAGTATGGCTTCTGTTGTTGTATCCATCTTGTTAGTGTGTGATGTTTTATAGGAGAGTTGAGTCCATTGATATTAAGGTAAATTAGCGACCATTGATTGATATTTCCTGCCATTTTGGTGGTAGCTTGTTTGTATTTCCTGTTTCTGGAGTATTCTTCTGTAAAATTATTGATTGTTTGTGGTTTCATGGGTATTTCTGGGCTCCTTAGGTTGGAGTTTTTCCTCTAATACTCTCTGTAGCGCTCAATTGGTAAATAGATATTCAAAAAGTCTGACTTTGTCATGAAATATATTGTTTACTCCATCTATGGTGATTGATAATTTTACAGCGTATAGTATTCTAGTTTGGTAGCCATGCTCTTTTAGCGTCTGTATAACTTCTGACAAGCCCTTCTAACTTTCATCGTTTTAATTGAATAGTCAGGTGTTATTGCGCTGGTTCTGCCTTTATATGTAGTTGACCCTTTTCTTTTGCAGCTCTTAAAATTTTTTCTTTGTTCTGTATGTTTTGTGGCTTGATTATAATGTGGCACACTGACTTTTTTGAGGGGTATTACTCCATTTTGTAGATGAAGCACAGTTTGTTAATCCATTCTTCAGTTGGGGGGCATCTACCTAGTTTCCAGGTTCTTGCTATTACAAATAATAATGCTATGAACATAGTTGAACTAATGCCTTTGAAGTGCAACTGTGCATCTTTAGGATTATACACCCAGAAGTTGCATTGCTGGGTCCTTGGGGAGATTGATTCTCAATTTTCTGAGAAACCACCATACTGCATTCCAAAGTGGCAGAACAAGCTTACACTCCCACCATCAATGGAGGACTGTATCCCTTGCTCTACAACCTCTCCAGCATAGGCTGTCATCTGTGTCTTTTATCTTAGCTGATCTAACAGGTGTCAGGTGGTATCTCAAAGATGTTTTGATTTGCATTTCTCTGATGGCTAAAGATGATGAGCACTTTTTCAGGTGCCTTTCAGCCATTCATAAATCTTCTGAGAATTTCCTTTTTAGATCTGAACCCAATTTTTTGATTGGGTTATTCAAATTTTTGGGCTCTAGATTCCTGAGTTCATTGTATATCTAAGAGATCAGTCCTCTA
This sequence comes from Sigmodon hispidus, assembly GCA_004025045.1. Classification (NCBI taxonomy): domain Eukaryota; kingdom Metazoa; phylum Chordata; class Mammalia; order Rodentia; family Cricetidae; genus Sigmodon; species Sigmodon hispidus. The sequence continues at coordinate 31,422 of PVIH01019455.1, read as the reverse complement.
TCACTTGTAGTGTTGGTAAAATCTGAATATGGGTGTGCTTTCCATTTTCTGATATCCTCTTCAATTTCTTTCTTTAGCTATTTAAAATTTTTGTCAAATAGGTCTGTTACTTCTTTGGTTATAGTTACTTGAAGTATTTAATACTATTTGTAGCTATTATTAAGGGTAATGTTTCCCTTATTTCTTTATCAGCTCTTCTATCTTTAGTGTATAGAAGGGCTACTGATTTCTTTGAGTTAATCTTGTATCCTGCTACAATGCTGAAGGTGTTTATCAGCCATAGCAGTTCCTTTTAGGTACAGTTGTAGGAGGCCCTCACCGTCAGACTCTATCTATTCCTGTCTGCTAAGAGGTATTTTGAGACATGCACCACAGACAGAACCTGGTCCCATAAACGGAACCCGAAATTGAACACAATTTTTCCTGGCAGAGATTCAGGTGGTGGGGCCTGCTGACCTCACCTCACCTTTGGGCATAGTCTGAGTCTGGCTTTCAGAGAACCCTAACCCTAACCCTTCTCTGTTGAAGCAGTTGGAGGCAGCATTGCTGCGCAAGTTCCCTTGTCTTAGCAGCAGCTGGGGGAACCCTCACAGCCAAAGTCTGTCTCTGTGTGCTACTGCCATAAAATAAACTTTTAATAATGTCTTTAAAATATGTCATAAATAAGATAAAAGGTGAGTTATTGAAATATCCTTAAATGTTAGTGAGCTTATAATTTAATTATCTTGAAGTGAAAATTCACATTCAAATATTTTGACTGAGTGTGCAAGACTCTTTCTTTTTTATTTTATGCCTTTTTATGCTTTCATACCCATATTACATTGTTTTTTGTTACCTAATATTGAATAAAATCAAAAAGTAAAAGTTTGAGAGGACTATTGGTTCTATCAAGCTTGCATAGTTTATTCTTTGTGTTTAGCTATTACAGCAATTTAAATGTAATGTTAATTTTAGTACAAACATTTCAGTAGATATTTTGTTCAGAAAATTCTGATTTCTTATTATTTGTCATCTGTGGCTTTAACCATCTTTTTTGTAATCTTCTATAAATTAATTTAAATAATATTTTAAATTTATTTTACACACCAAGCACAGCTACTTCTCCCTCCTCTACTTCTACTTCTTTCCATCTCAACCCTGATTTCTATGTAGCCTTTCTCAGTCTACTAATCTGTTTCTATCAGAATAGAGCAGATCAAGCATTGCCTTGAGCAAAGCATTAGACATCAAGTTGAAACAGGAACAAACTCCCTCCCTTGTTTCAAGGCTGATCAAGGTAATCCAGCACAGGGAACCAGTTCCCAAAAGGCAGCTAATCAATAGGGATAGGTTGTGAACTGACTGGTCAGAGTCCTACAACGAGAACAAGCTAAACAACAGTCTCACACATGCAGAGTGCCGAGGTCAGCCCCATGTAGGGGCCCTAAATGTTGGTTCATAGAACATGAGCTCCACTGAGCTCAGGCCAGTTGTCTTTTTGGTTCCCCCTTCCATACCCACCTGGCACTTCTCACTCAATTCTTCAGAACTCCTGGAGGTTAGCTTAATACTTGGCTATGGATCTCTACATCTTCTTCTACCAGTACTGCATAGATTATGACTGATGACAATTTGGGTAGTCACTAGTCTGATTATAGTACATGGCCATTCAGGCACACCCTCCACTCTTACTAGCAGTCTTAGTTCTTATGGATTTTTGAAGAATTCCCTAGTGCCAGGTTTCTCCTTAACCCCAAAATGCCCTCCATCAAGACATATCTTTCCTTTCTCTTCTTCTAGTTCCAACTCCAAGCCTTCGACCTGCCTTCTCAACATAGACTACCCAACCTGTACCCTCAAAGCTATATACAGGATATCAAAAATTGTTACACAAAAAATGTTGTCTTGATAACAAAACAAAAAGACTAAAGAAATGGCTCTGCCCTCTGATATTTCAGAATAATTTTATTAAATATAAATCACTACATTTACTATTCTATTATTTTTATTTTTTGAAATCATTTTATGTGTAAGTTATTTAATGAATTATATGAAACATCTTTTATCTAATGGATATGAGAAGACGTTTTAAGAATAATACTTATGAGAATTTTAGTATGCCTTTTTGAATATTGTTAAATATATTTATAAAATTGTATGTCTTACAGTGTCAAAAATTTTGACCAACGTAGACTATTTCAGATAATTATATATTTTTTCTGTCTTCCAAGTTTGTTTTCCCATAATATCAATACATAATTTCACAAAAAAACTACAAAACTCTACCCAGAAAATGGTATGGGAAGATTTTGAAGTAGTGACTTAGAAAAATTGCATTTAAGAATGTTTTAGGAATGCAGGAATGAGAACAAAGTATTGTACTTGTGTTATGCTGAAAGTAATTTTTATACATAGCACCCTAGGAAGATCATGAACAAATAGACCAAGAGCTTCTATATTTCCTTAAAAGAATTTTCATTATGTCTCTTACATTTTCAGAACCAGATTATTCAATAGTGAATTATCCACATAAATTTTTAAAATATAATTTATCTATACACAGAAATATTTGTGTATAATCTGAGAAGTGACACAAAATGAAATATCCTGTAAGTTAATTTTTATTTAACATGGGATTAAACTATACTTTTAACAGTTTTTGAGTTAGAACAGGAAGTTACAAGAAAATCATTTTTGTATGTATCATACTGACAAACACATTCATAATGACACATATTGTTTTAATATTAATTGACTAGAGTTCCCATAACAATTAATTATGTTTGGTAAAAACTTACTGAATTTATATATACAAGAGAAGGTGTGTGTCAATAAAAAGTGGCAGAAAAATATCATACGCTTTCTTGTCACAAAGCCATATATATATATACATATATGGCCAAATATATATAATGATCTTATTAAAGCCATTGATGGGAATACTGTAAAGGATATTTAACAGAACCCTTATATTGTAGAGAAAATTTCTAAATCAATGATTCAAGGGTATATCTTTTATTACTTAGCAATTATTTTATTTTATTTTCAATGTTTATTGATGAGAATCCTTATTTAAAAACTTTCATAAAGCTCAAGCATTGTTGAAGAGAAAACTGTAACCCCAAAATATCGTATAAAAGCTTTTCTTTTTATTATTTTAATTTTTACTGAGAATATATTTTTCTTTTGACATTTTTATCTAAATGTTTGTTTTACATATTATGACAATTTCCTTCATCTTCCCTTCTCCCATGCACCCTCCAAATTCTTCTCCACCATACCTCCACTCATGCCTGAAAGAGAATAGATCCTCTAAGGGGAATGAGCAAAGTTTTTTTTTTTTTTTTTTAACTCAAGGTATATTTTTTATAGCACATAAAATCTAGTACTACAAAGATAAAAGAGTTTTCCCTAAGAACTATTACAAATGTAAAAATATAAAGAGAATTTAGAATCTAAGAAAAACTTTTATTATTACCAACATGACCAGACCAAAACAAATCTTTATTCAAGTTTTCAACAAGCCAGAACTTTTGATGGAGCTCAAACTGTTCAGTTTAAAATAGCTATTTCTTGGAAAATTTTCTGCAAAAATAGTCAAGAATGTGATTGATTCTTCCATTTGTGTTCACATCTTATTCATTTACTCAAAGAACATGGGAGTGAGGCTCCTGGCATGCAAAAATTATAGAAAGTTTTCCCCTGTTTTAAATTTAGGTCATCTACAATCTGATGCTGAAGAGAAAACATCTAAATTTAATTCAGATAAAGAATACTTGAGGAGATCTATATGCCCTACAAAACATAACAGCTTGAATACTATACAGAAACAATTCAACTGTAAAGAATGTGAAAATTACATCAATGAATATTCATGAATCACAAAATACAAGAAAATTCATCCCAGAGAGAAGGCATCATATAAATGCAACAAAAGTGACAAGGCTTTTAAAGAGTCTTCAGTTCATAAATCATACTGTAACATTAATCCTTTGATGAACCACAAGAAGAATGGAAAACATAAACTATATTTCAGGAGCATCCCAAATCTCACTACACATAGAATGTCAAATACTGTAAGGAAATCATACACATGTGAAGAATGTGAAAATTGTCTTCAGAACTACTCAAATTTTAGGAGAGAGCAGAGTATCCATACAGAACAGAAACATTACATATGTAAAGCATGTGACAAGATCTTTACCCAACACTCAACTTTTCAAAAACATTGCAGAATCCATAACGGTGATAAACCTTACAAATGTAAAGAATGTGGCAAGTCCTTTATCCATCAATCAATTCTACATATTCACTACAGAATCCATACTGGTGACAAAAATTACAAATGTGAAAAATGTGGAAATTCTTTTACCCAGGTCTCACACCTTCATGCACACTACAGAATCCATACTTGTGGTAAACCTTATAAATGTAAAATATGTGGCAAGTCCTTTACCCAGTTCTCAACTCATCAAATTCAAAACAGAATTCATACTGGTGGCAAATCTTACAGATGTAAAGAATGTGGCAAGTCCTTTACCAGGTTCTCAACTCTTCAAGTTCACAACAGAATCCATTCTGGTGATAAACCTTACAGATGTAAAGAATGTGGCAAATCCTTTACAAACCACCCATCTCTTCAAAGACACTTCAGTATCCATACTGGTAATAAACCTTACAAATGCAAAGATTGTGCCAAGTCCTTTACCCAGTCTTCAGATGTTCAAAGGCACTGCAGAGTCCATAGTGGTGACAAACCTTACACATGTAGAAAATGTGGCAGGTCCTTTACCAGGTTCTCAACTCTTCAAGACCACAACAGAATCCATTCTGGTGATAAACCTTACAGATGTAAAGAATGTGACAAGACCTTTACCCAGTCTTCAAATCTTCAAAGGCACTGCAGAGTCCACAGTGGTGACAAACCTTACACATGTGAGGAATGTGGCAAGTCCTTTACCAGGTTTTCAACTCTTCAAGTACACAACAGAATCCATACTGGTGATAAATCTTACAGATGTGAGGAATGTGGCAAATCCTTTACCCATAAATCAGCTCTTCAAGCTCACTGCAGAATTCATATTGGTGATAAACCTTACAGACGTAAAGAATGTAACAAGTCCTTTGCAAGGTTCTCAACTCTTCAAGTTCACAACAGAATCCATACTGGTGATAAACCTTACAGATGTAAGGAATGTGACAAGTCCTTTCTCTATAATTCAGTACTTCAAACTCACCAGAGAATTCACAATGAATAAACTTTTAGAAATGTTAAGCATCTGAATATTTCTTTTCTCAAGTCCAACATGTTCATCCTCAATATAGAATCTATACCAGTGACAAATCTTACATATGCCAAGGAACATGCCAGTCATTTGTCCATAAATAAAATCATTTAGACAACCACAAAATCAATCCTGGTTATAAACTTTACAAATATACAGAATATGGCAAGACTATTACCCAATTCTCAGTTCCTTACTGTCTTCACAGAATACATACTTATGACACCTTTCAAATACAAATAATGTCTGCAATCATTACCAGGTGGTCAATTATTAGAAAGCATCTGACAATTTATAATGGACAAGATGTTTAAATGTTCTTAGAGTATTACACTGCAATTCCCTGTACCAGTCTTCTTATAGAAATCAGGTTCTTATACATTTTCAAAACCTTCAGTAACTTTTTAAAACTAAGTCAATACTAGGAAAATCTCATGAGGAAGATTTGTATTTGTTATAAATTTAGAAATATTCTATTCATATATGGACATTATAGTCATAAAACATGTATTGTAAAATGATCTGTTTGTGAAAAATTATATGAAGTTAATTAATCAAATACTAAGTATTACTAATAAAGTATTTCTACATGAAATGACTTAAGCCATTAAATTTTCTGACCTGATGTAAGGATATTGTACTAAAGAGATGTTCAAAAAAGTTATACAAACGCTTAAAGAGCATTGCTGCAAACCTAGAAAACTATACCCAGCAAAATTTTCAATCACCATAGACGGAATAAGCAAGATATTTCATGACAAAGTCAGACTGAAATAATACCTATCTACCAATCCGGTCCTCCAGAAGGCATCAGAGGAAAAACTTGAACCTAAGGATCCCAGATACACCCATGAAACCACAAACAATCAATAATCCCATAGAAGAATAACACAGAGAAAGGAAATACATACAAACTACCACCAAAAATTGCAGGAAGTATCAATCAGTGGTCACTAATATCACTTAATATTAATGGAATCTACTCACCTATAAAAAGGCACACACTAACAGGATGGATACAAAAACTGAAGCCATGCTTCTGTTGCCTACAACAAACACCCTTAACCACAAAGACAGACACAGGCTCAGAATAAAGGGTTGGGAAAAGATTATCCAATCAAATGGTGCTAAGAAACAAGATAGGGTTGCCATCCTAATATCTAACAAAGTAGACTTTAAGCTAAAAGCAATTAAAAGGGACCAAGAGGGTCATTACTTATTCATCACAGGAAAAATTGGTCAAGAGGAGATTTCAATCCTAAATATTTATGCCCCTAATATAAGGGCACATATCTATGTAAAAGAAACACTGCTAAAGCTCGAATCCCACATCAATTCTTACACCCTAATATTGCGAGACTTCAATACCCCACTTTCAACCCTAAATAGTTCAACCAGACAGAGACTCAACAGAGAAATAAGGAGTCTAAAAGAGGTTATGATGCAAATGGATTTAATAAATATCTACAGAAACTTCCACCCAAAGGTAAAAGAATATACATATTTCTCAGCTCCTCATGGAACTTTCTCCAAAATTAACCAAATAATTGGTAATAAAGCAAATATCAACAGATACAAAAAAAAAAAAGAAAATAATCCCCTTTAACATATCAGACCACCAGTGGCTAAAGTTAGAGTTCAACAACATCAAAAATCACAGAAAGCCTACCAACCTATGGAATCTATGCATCACTCAGCTGAACCACCTCTGGGTCAAGGAAGAAACTAAGAAAGATATCAAGTCTTCCTAGAAATTAATGAAAAAGAATCCATAATGTACGCGACTTGTGGGAGACAATGAAAGCAGTCTTAGGAGCAAAAATTCATAGCACTAGATGCCTATATGAAAAACCTGGAGAAATCTCACACTAGAGAACTATCATCACAGCTGAAAGCCTTAGAACAATTAGAAGGAAACTCACCTAGAAGGAATAGACAGGAAGAAATAATCAAACTTAGAGCTGAAATCAATTCAATTGAAACAAAAAGAAAAATACAATCAATGAATCTAAGAGTTGGTTCTCTGAGGAAGTCAACAAGATAAATAAGTGCTTATCCAAACTAATCAAAAAGCAGAGAAAGAGTATCCAAATCAAAAAAATCAGAAACAAAAAGGGGGACATAACAACAGACCCCCAGAAAATGCTTATAGTTTGAAAATCTATATTCCACAAAATGGAAAACATAGAATTAAAGGACAGCTTTTTGGACAGGTAGAATTTACTAAAATTCAATGAAGAACAGATTAATTACCTAAACAGGCCTATAACCTTTAAGGAAATTGAAGTTGTCATGAAAAGCCTCCCCAAAAATAGAATCCAAGGTACAGATGGTTTCAGTGCCGAATTCTACAAGACATTCAAAGAAGAATTACTACCATTACTCCTCAAACTATTTCACACAGTAGAAACTGAAGGGATATTGCCAAATTCTTTTATGAGGCCACAATTACCCTAATACCCAAGCCACTCAAAGACACAACAATGAAGGAGAATTACAGACTGATTTCCCTCATTAATATTGATACTAAAATATTTAACAAAATTTTGGCAAACCATATAAAACAATATATAAAAAATATCATCCACCATAATCAAGTAGGCTTCATCCCAGAAATGCAGGAATGATTCTACCTACAAAAAACTGTAAATGTCATCCATCATATAAACAAACAAAAGGAAAAAAACCACATGACCATACCCTTAGATGCTGAAAAAGCCTTTGACAAAATCTAACACTACTTTATGATAAAAGCTCTGGAGGGATCAGGAATACAGGAAAAATATCTCACTATAATAAAAGCGATTTACAAGAAACTGACAGCCAACATCAAACTTAATGGAGAAAAACTCAAAGCAATCCCACTAAAATCAGGAACTAGACAAGGCTGTCCTCTCTCCTCTTAACTATTCAATATAGTTTTCGAAATTTTAGTTAAAGCAGTAAGAGAGCAAAAGGACTTTAAGGGGATACAATTAGGAAAAGAAGAAGTGCAACTATCTCTATTTGCAGATGATATGATTGTATGCATAAGTGATATACAAAATTATACCAGGCAACTTCTACCAAACACCTTCATCAATGTAACAGGATACAAGATTAACTCAAAGAAATCAGTAGCCCTTCTATACACCAAAGATAAAAGGACTGAAAAAGAAATAAAGGAAATATCACCCTATATAATAGCTACAAATAGTATTAAATACCTTGGAGTAACTATAACTAAAGAAGTAACAGATCTATTTGATAAAAATTTTAAATCATTGAAAAAAGAAATTGAAGTGGATATCAAAAATTGGAAAGCTCTCCCATGTTCCTGGATAGGTAAGATCAACATAGTAAAAATGGCAATTCTATGAAATGCAATCTACAGATTCAATGCACTGCCTATCAAAATCCCAACACAATATTTTACAGACCTTGAAAAATAGATACTTAATTTCATTAGGAATAACAGCAAAGCTAGGATTGCCAAAACAATTTTGCTCAACATAAGAACCTCAGGAGGCATCACAATCCCAAACTTCAAGTTTTACTGTAGAGCAATAAAGACATCCTAGTACTGGTTTAAAAACTGGCTTGTGAACCAATGGAATCAAATTGAGGATCTGGGCAGTAAGCCAAAAACTTATGAATACCTGATCTTCCACAAAGAGGCCCAAAATATTCAATGGAAAAAAAGATAGTATCTTTAACAAATGGTGTTGGCATAGCTGGATGGTAGTGTGTACAAAAATGAAAATAGATCCAAGCCTATCAACCTGAAGAGAACTCAAATCCAAGTGGATCAAAGACCTAAAGAAAAACCCAGCCACTCTGAACTTGATAGAAAAAAAAAAAAGTGGGGAAAACACTTCTATGAATTGGCAAAGGGTTAGGTTTACGGTTAGGGTAAGGGATCTTAGGGTTAGGGTTAGGGTTAGGGTTAGGGTTTTTAGGGTTAGGCTTAGGGTTAGGATTAGGGTTATGGTTGTTAGGTTTAGTGTTAGGGTTAAGGTTAGGTTTACTGTTATGATTACGTTACAAGGGTTAGGGTTAGTGTTAGGGTTGTAAGGGTTAGCATTAGTTTTAGGGTTAGGGTTAGGGTTGTTAGGGTTAGGGTTGTTAGGTATAGTGTTAGGGTTATGGTTAAGTTTATGGATAGGTTTAGGGTTCTTAGGGTTAGGGTTAGGGTTCGGATTGTTAGGGTTACTTTTATGGTTAGTCTTAGGGTCATTAGGGTTAAGGTTAAGGTTAGGGTAAGTGTTGTTAGGGTTAGGGTTGCAGTTAGGGTTAGGATTGTTAGAGTTAGGGATTTGGTTAGGGTTAGGGTTAGGGTTGTTAGGGTTAGTTTTAGGATTAGGTTTAGGATTCTTAAGAGTTAAGGTTAAAGTTCTTAGGGCTAGGGTAAGGGTTTGGTTTCTTAGGTTATGGTTATGGTTAGGTTTAGGGTTAGAGTTAGGGTTAGGGTAATTAAGGTTAGGGTGAGGGTTAGGGTAAGCTTCTCCTGAAACTGAGAAGCTTCTGTAAAACCAAGGACACTGTCAACATGACAAAATGATAGCCTGCAGGATGGTAAAAGATTTTCACCAACCTCACAAGTGATAGAGGATTGATCTCTAAAATATATAGAGAACTCAAAAACCTACATCCAAAACTTTGAATAAACCAATCAAAAAATGGGGTTAAGAACTAAAAACGGAATTCTCAGCAGAAGAATTACGAATGGCTGAAAGGCACCTGAAAAAGTGCTCATCATCATTAGCCATCAGAGAAATGCAAATCAAAACAACTTTGAGATACCTGTCAGATTGGCTAAGATAATAGACACAGAGGAGAGCCTATGCTCGAGAGGGTACAGAGCAAGGGGAACACTCCTCCATTGTTGGTGGGAGTGTAAGCTTGTTCAGCCACTTTGGAATGCAATATGGCACTTTTTCAGAAAACTGAGAATCAATCTCCCCAAGGACCCAGCAATACCACTTCTGGGAGTATACCCTAAAGATGCACATTCGCACTCCAATGGCATTAGCTCAACTATGTTCATAGCAGTGTTATTTGTAACATCAAGAAGCTGGATACAATCTAGATGCCCCTCAACTGAAGAATGGATTAACAAACTGTGGTATATCTACACAATGGAGTACTACTCAGCAGTAAGAAAAAATGATATCCTAAAACTTGGAGGCAAATGGATGGATTTGGAGAATATCCTCCTGAGTGAGGTATCACAAACCCAGAAAGATAAGCAGGGGATGTACTCACTCATTAGGGGAGTCTAAACAAACAAACAAACAAAAAAGCAAAGCATTCCCAAGCTGCAAACCACAACCACTGAACAGCTTGGGATCAGGAAACCTTGGAGTGGCACCTTGGATCCCACTCCCCCTAGAGGAACACCTGGCTCAGTCTTGATGTTGGGGGAAGAAAACTGAATCTGCCAGGAGTGGAGGCTGAACTGAGCAATATTGGGACCTTGGGACCTCCTGCCCATGCTGGGGAGGAGATAGGGAGATGTTGAGAAGAGAGAGTGAACTGATGTGGTGGGAGGGGGAAGGCACCTTGAATAAGGATATAAATGAATAGAAAATGCGACTTTATATATAATAAAAAAATTTTAAAAATAAAATAAAACAGAAAGAGTGAAATTCAGATTGGAGGAAAGGTGTGGAATAACTGTGAGTAGTAAAGAAAAAAGAACATAATCAGAATATAATATATCAGGGAAAAACTTTTCACCAAAAGGAAAAATAAACATAATACGATAAGACACATCTATGTTTATAAATTTCCACAGGTAAACAACAGAGACTCTAGGGTGAACGGAGTGAGACTCTCCTTTTCCAGTGCAGTTGACCAAAGCAAAATAATTAGAGCAATGTTAAGTTTATGCATACGATATAACGGTTGATGCACTTCACTTGTTCAATACTTTAAAGTAAGCATTTTTTAATCACAAAAATCTGACACAACACAGTGATTTCCAGTACATCCTAGGCAGAAAATGAAACACTATATACAAAACAAGGCATAGAAGGGAGAAAATAATTATCTCTAGTGGTAAACTTTGTCATACAGCATCAGTACATTTGAATTTAGTGAGCATCAATACACTTTACATATCTAGGTTTGGGATTCAGAAGAGTAGGCCATTTATATTTCTATGTTTTCATAAATATGAGTTATGCTAGGAATGTACTCCATGCGTTTGAACATATACTTTCATAGGACAGTGAGGCGACAGAACTCTCAGATAAAATCCATGCCATATTCCTCTTGATATATGAGACTATAACTCCGTAGGAATTGAGTATCAACAAGTTTCAGTATTTATCTGTCATGATGGAAACTTCAGTGATAAAAACATCAGTTAAATGAGAATGTATGCCCTGTTAAAAATGAGCTGGAAAAAATAGAATAGAGGAAAGTACTCAATGTGTGAACAATATGTACTTGAAGACTCATTAATGACACTCATAAGAAGAAAATTGAGGCAAAGGTCACTAGAAATAAATTTCTTATGCAAGACAATGAGAAGTATAAATGAAAAGGTGTGCAAAGCAAATATATAATCTTTTAGATGAAATACAGCATAGTCTCTGAGTAGAGACACACTTACAACAGATCTTGCCATCTCTTCTTGAGGCTCTTCTATGAGTTTTTGTCTCGGGGAAAATCACTTGCTTTACTATCTCTTAGAATCTCTCTTGAGAATTTTTTTTTTAAAGAATTCACAAAACACACTTCACCTATTACCAGCACTCTTGGAGTCTGCTTAGCCTCAGAGAGCAGGAGAGAGCTCACTCCTGTTTTTGTTTTGTTGATGCTCAAGAACCTAACTTGTATACAGAGATGAAAATGTTGAGATTCGTGATGTGTTCTGGTTGTCTGTTAAGCTTTCAAGATCTGCAGTGAATGTTAGGACTATACTGACCTATTCCTCCCAACCCAGGCAGAGCAGAGCCAGGGAAACAAAACTTGAACTCCCTGTCAGCCAGAAATCATTATGGCTGATTATGATCCTCACCTTGTTTTACTGGCAGTGTTCATTAAGATGTTGGGGCTGCTGCTTAGATTAGCAGATGTAGGCTTTGAATGAGGCACAAGTAAAAGTAATTTCATCAAATGACATTGGAGTCTTAATTGTCAGCCTGGGTTGAGAGCTATTTGGGAAAGTTATCTCTTAGGCTGCCTGTATCTGTATTATTAAAGAAATGGATTGAATTAAGATGAAAGAGCTAGCTAGCAATATGTCTGAGCCATAGGTCAATCAGCAAATGGTTTATGCAGGCTTCTATATGTTAAATTGGGATTGCAGGTCCAGATCTTGGGGCAAGTCTGAACCAGAACTTCTTTCTACAAATGGCCCAACAACATGGGTCATATACACCCACATAAAGCTGGAGAAAGATTAAAAAGAATTCTAGAGAACAGAATCAGAGCCAAAACAGCTTCTGAGTTGTGGCTCTCATGTGAACCATGGTACAGACATGCCCTGGCATGGTGTGAGATTTTGAACTACAAACTGGCAGGCTTTTGGAGTACAGCTTAAGCTACAACAAGGCTGGTTACTGAAGTCTCACAGGAGCCTTGATATAAACAACAAGCTGCATATGATGGATTTACTTTCTGTTTCTACGGACAAAAGAGGAACAGAGTCAAAGACTGCTTCTTAACAAGTCCACAATCCCTGAGCAGCTAGGTAGCAGAAAAAACTTGAGAAACATCCAGGGATCCTTTTGGGAACAGAAAGTAGAGAAGATCTCCCAAGTAATTTGGGAGAATAATGAGTAGTGTGCAAGGAAATATAGGAACAAATCCTGAGAGACAGAGATGGTTGAATGGGAGAAGCAACAGAGAAAGAGAACAAGGAAATAGATATCTTTATAGAGGGAGCCATGGTTGGCTTACAAAGAAACCTGGTTCTGAAAACTGGGAGTCAATCTCACCAAGGATCCAGCAATACCACTTCTGGCTGTATTCCCTAAAGATGCACAGGCACACCCCAAAGGCATTAGCTCAACTATGTTTATAGCAGTGTTATTTGTAATAGCAAGAACATGGATAAAACCTAGATGCCCCTCAACTGAAGAATGGATTTACAAACTGTGGTACATCTACACAATGGAGTACTACTAGGCAGGAAGAAAAAAATGATATCCTAAAATTTGCCGGCAAATGGATGGATTTGGAGAATATCCTCCTGAGTGAGGTGTCTCAAACCCAGAAAGATAAGCAGGGGATGTACTCACTCATTAGTGGACTCTAAACAACAACAACAACAACAAAAAAGCAAAAAGCAAAGCATGTCCAATCTGCATACCACAACCCCTGAACAGCTTTGGTTCTGAAACACCTGGGAGTGGCACCTTGGATCCCACTCCCTCTAGAGGAACACCTGACTCAGTCTTTTTTTTTCTTTCTTTCTTTCTTTTTTTTTCTTAAAACAATTCATATTTTATTCTCTATTAAGATCAGTGAGGTTCATACTCTTTAATAATTTTGACCTTCCTAATCTTGTAACACATTATTTATTATAAGTGATATTGACATCAATTCTACAAGGAGAGGTAACTTATATAAATCAGCTAAAGCCTCAATATAGCTTTGAGATCATTTTATTGTATTATGAGAAATTATCATGTGGCCCAAGAGAAAGTAATGTGATTGCATTTCACCCAAAATATGGCAAAGTAGATACCACGGGAATAAAATTTAAATTCCTGAATATACAAATATTTCTATTATAGGTATATTAATTTTTTCCTGTTTTTTAGTTCATAGCTGTCTCTAAAATGTAAACTTTGGAGAATAAAAGCTACTGCTGAAGAAATGTATCTGAAAAGCTGGTTAACTGCCTTGATATGTGCACTTTAAAGCATTTGTTGAAGATGTGTTGAGTACAAATGTTGAAATACCAGTATAGTCACCCAGACTAGGCTCATCTAGTATAGATTGCCATTATCCATCATTTTTACCTTCCAACTTTGTCTTTTTCTAAGTAAGCTTACTTCCCAGGACATCTTCAGTTATCATTTAGAAGCACAAATCCCCTGCTCATCTCTCCTTTACTGAGGAGTTCAGAAGACAATTTTGGACATGTTTAGCTGGTAATCTTTTACATGGAATTTCTTCAGCATTTCTTTTCTTCAGACAAACTATGGGCTTTTGTACTTTTTCTTTTTTTTATTTATTTTGTATTTATCAAGAAAAACAGTAAAATGAATTTAAAATTTTGAAAAGTAAACAATAGCTATAAAGAAGATAAAATCATAAGCATGACTTATCAAGGGTGATAATGTAAATAAGATTGCTACACATATATTTACTTTGTGTGCAGCTTTCCCTCTGAATTTTTTTCCATCCCTGTATATCCTTATTCAAGGTCCCTTCCCCCTCCCCCCACATCAGGTCATTTTTTCTTCTCCACAACTCCCCATCCCCTCCCTGGGCAGGGAGCAGACTGTCCTATGGTCCCACTGACCCAATAATGCTTGGATCAGTCTCCACTCCTGGCAAATACAGTTTTGTGCCCCCTCCCTCAAGAGTGAGTCAGGTGTTCCTATAGTTGGAGTGGGATCCAAAGGGTCAGTCCAGGGTGTCTCTGATCCCAAGCTGTTCAGTGGTTGTGGTTTGCTGTTGGGCATGCTTGGCTTTTTTCTTGTTTGTTTGTTTAGAGACCATTAGTGAGTGAGTACATCCTCTGCTTATCTCTCTGAGTTTGTGATACTTCGCTCAGGAGGATATTCTCCAAATCCATCCATTTGCCTGCAAATTTTAGGATATCATTTTTTCTTACTGCTGAGTAGTATTCCATTGTGTAGATGTACCACAGTTTGTTAATTCATTCTTCAGTTGAGGGACATCTAGGTTGTTTCCAGGTTCTTGCTATTACAAATAATGCTGCTATGAACCTACTTGAGCTAATATATTTGGAGTGTGATTGTGCCTCTTTAGGGTATACACCCAGAAGTGGTATTGCTGGGTCCTTTGGGAGATTGATTCTTAATTTTCTGAGAAACTGCCACATTGCATTCCAAAGTGGCTGAACAAGCTTACACTCCCACCAAAAATGGAGGAGTGTTCTTGATCTGCATCCTCTCCAACATAGGCTGTCATCTGTGCCTTTTATCTTAGCCAATATAACAGGTGTTAGATGGTATCTCAAAGTTGTTTTGATTTGCATTTCTCTGATGGCTAAAGATGAAGAGCAACTTTTCAGGTGCCTTTCAGCCATCCGTAGTTCCTCTGGTGAGAATTCCCTTTTTATATCTGTGTCCCATTTTTTGATTGGGTTATTTAAGGCTTTGGGCTCTAGATTCTTGAACTCTTTATATAGCTTAGAGATCAGGCCTCTATCACTTGTAGGGTTGGTGAAAATCTTTTCCCATTTTGTAGACTGCTGTTTTGTCCTATTGACAGTGTCCTTGGCTTTGCAGAAGCTTCCTAACTTCAGGAGATCCCACTTATTGATTGTTGGTCTTAATGTCTGTGCCACTGGTGTTATATTAGGAAGTGGTCGCCTGTGCCAATTTGTAGAAGTGTATTTCCCACTTTAATTTCTATCAAGTTCAAATTGGCTGTGTTTATGTTGAGGTCTTTGATCCACTTGGATTTGAGTTTTGTGCAGGGTGACAGGCTCAGATCTATTTGCATTTTTCTACACACTTCCTTCCACCTATGACAACACCATTTGTTAAGTATACTATCTTTTTTCCATTGAATGTTTTGTGCTTCTTTGTCAAAGATCAGGTGTTCATAGGTTTTTGGGTTGATGTCTGGATCCTTAATTCTATTCCATTGCTCCACAATTCTGTTTTTATGCCAGTACCAGGCTGTTTTTATTACTGTAGCTCTATAGTATAGCTTGAAGTCAGGGATGGTGATACCTCCTGAGGTTCTTTTGTTGAGTAAAATTATTTTGGCAATCCTGGCTTTCCTGTTATTCCAAATGAAACTGAGTATTGTTCTTTCAAGGTCCAAAGAACATTGTGTTGGGATTTTGATGGGCAGTGCATTGAATCTGTAGATTGCATTTGGTAGAATTGCCATTTTTACTATGTTGATCCTACCAATCCAGGAACATGGGAGAGCTTTCCATTTTCTGATATCCTCTTCAATTTCTTTCTTCAGTGATTTAAAATTTTTGTCAAATAGGTCTGTTACTTCTTTGGTTATAATTACTCCAAGGCATTTAATACTATTTGCTGCTATAATGAAGGGTAATGTTTCCCTTATTTCTTTTTCAGCTCTTCTATCTTTAGTGTATAGGAGGGATACTGTTTTCTTTGTGTTAATCTTGTATCCTGCTACATTGCTGAAGGTGTTTATCAGCTGTAGCAGTTCCTTGGAAGAATTTTGTGGGTCACTTATGTATACAATCATATCATCTGCAAATAGAGATAGCTTCACTTCTTCTTTTCCAATTTGTATCCCCTTAATCTCTTTTCAATCCCTTATTGCTTTAGCTAAAACTTTGAGAACTATATTGAATAGATGAGGGGAGAGAGGACATCCTTGTCTAGTTCCTGATTTTAGTGGGATTGCTTTGAGTTTTTCCCCATTAAATTTGATGCTGGCTGTTGGCTTCTTGTAAATCGCCTTTATTATATTTCGGTATTATCCCTGTATTCCTGATCACTCCAGGGCCTTAATCATAAAGGAGTGTTGGATTTTGTCAAAGACCTTTTCCGCATCTAAGGATATGGTCATGTGGTTTTGTTTCTTTAGTTTGTTTATATGATGGATAACATTTACAGTTTTTCTTCTAAGCTCAGTCCAGATCATACTTCGTCCATTTGTGGAACTCTCGCATCACATCTCCAGTTGGTAAGTTACTCTCATTAGAAACCAAAGAGGAGGGGCTGGAGAGATGGCTCAGCGGTTAAAGCATCCTCTGCTCTTCCAGAGGACCCAAGTTCGATTCCCAGCACCCACATGGCAGCTAACAACTGTCTGTAGTTCCAGTTCTAGGCACAACACCAGGGCAAATAAATAAATAAAATAAAGTTTTTTTTTTCTTTAAAAAAAAGAAAAGAAAATAGAGGTATACAGCAGAGTGTGGCCAGGCGGCTTGGAGCAAGCAGGGCTCTCCTTACTCATGGATTGTGGCATAGCCAGCCTCCTATCCTTTATTCGTCATGGCATCGTCTGATATTCAGGTGAAAGAACTGGAGAAGCGTGCTTCAGGCCAGGCTTTTGAGCTGATTCTCAGCCCTCGGTCAAAAGAATCCGTCCCCTATTTTCCCCTTTCCACCCCAAAGAAGAAGGATCTTTCCCTGGAGGAAATTCAGAAGAAATTAGAAGCTGCAGAAGAAAGACGCAAGTCTCATGAAGCAGAAGTCCTAAAGCAGCTGGCGGAGAAGCCGGAGCATGAGAAGGAAGTGCTCCAGAAGGCCATCCAGGAGAACAACAACTTCAGTAAGATGGCGGAGGAGAAGCTGACCCACAAGATGGAAGCAGAGAACCAGGAGGTGCAGATGGCCGCCAAGCTGAAGCGCTTGCGAGATAAGGACAAACAGGTTGAGGAGGTGCCGAAGAACAAAGAATCCAAAGACCCCGCAGATGAGACCGAGGCTGACTAATTTATTCTGAGAACTGACTTTTTCCCCGACCCCTTCCTAAATATCCAAAGACTATACTGGCCCGTGTCATTTTCCTTTTTCCCTCCTGACAGGTATTCTAGAAGCTGGTGTAGGACCGTATAGGTAGATCCAGATCGTGAGAGGTTTTAGGGGCTCAAGGGGAGAAACTGAAAGTGTTTTACTCTTTTTTAAAGTGTTGGTCTTTCTAAGGTAGTTATTTTTCTCGTTGCGTCTTTTCCACCTGGGCACTTGGTGTGCTGGGTTAATGGCTAGTGCTGTATTGATTGTGGAAGACGTTCGTGAAGGTGTAGTGGCTTCTTCCAACCTGTTAGATGCTGATATCTGTTCACTTTGCCATCCCAATTCTGTCCCAATCTTATCAGATGCTATTGTACTGGAATGATTAATAAACTGCACAGTGTTGTTGGTGAAAAAAAAGAAAATAGAGGTGTACAGATCTCCTTGATTTCAAGGCCAGCCTAATCTACATAGTGAGTTCAAGACAAGCAATGGCTACACAGTGACATAGTAAGATTCACATTGCTTTCAGTCTTAGTCAGAAACATTTCTTTTAGATGTAGGAACTGTTAATATAGAAACACATGCTTCTCAGTGTGATTAAATTAAGTAACTGTTGAATACTCAGCCAAAATGAGAAATTTTTATTAACCTTTCCAAGGGCTCTGGAAACACGGAAGAGGAGGTGGGAAGAATACAACAGCTAAAACGCATGGTCGTATCCTACAAAATGCTGTCTTCTGGGGACTATAAAGATAGTTCGGTGGTTAAGAGCACTGGCTGCTCTTGTAGAACACCTGGATTCAATCCACAGAACCCATGTGGCAGCTTACAATCATCTGTGATTCTAGTTCTGGGGAATTTAATGCCTTCTTCTGGCCTCTTGAGGGCACTTAAAGCACATGGTACATATACATATAGGTAGGTAAAACTCATCAACATAAAATAACCCTCTTTTTAAAAATAATGTCTTCTAAACATGATATGGTATTGTATCTGAACTCATAGCAGCTGTGGTCATGGGAGCAAGATCTGAAAAAGATGAAGCCTGTAAATGTTTCACTACAGGCAAGAAAAGGGATTTATGAGGTACTCTGACTAGCAGAGAGACTGTTGGTAGAGGAAAGGTCTTTTTTTTCAGTGATGTAGCAGTTAATTGCCCACACTTGAATAAAGTAACTCATACTTGCGCTCATACAAACAACCCTAATTAAATTAAGTGGATCATTATAGCTAGTGATAGTGGTCCACATCTTTAAGCACTTGGAAAGCAGGGGCAGGTGGATCTATGTGAGTTCAAGACCAGCCTCGTCTATATATAGTTCCAGAGCAGCAGAGCTATGTAGAGAAACCTAATTAAAAAAAGAAGCTGGTGAGATGGTTCAGCTGGCAAAGGTGCTCACTACCATGCCTTAACTATGTGAGTTCAAAGTTCAATTCTTATCACCCACATTGGAGAAGAGAGCAACAGATGCCAGTCTGAGTATGCTACTCACCCAGGCATTCTTCAGTCCAACTTGGTGGCTCCTCTCTAATACCTACAAAAGCTATAGTGTGAGTGAATTTCTGCCTCAAAATGGATCTCAGTAACCATTATCCAAGTGCCTGCCTCCTACTGCCCCTCTGCATCCATCAAAGCCACTTGCTGATGTCCCAACCACAATCAGTTCACGGCTGCAACTGGAGCTATATCTACAAACACCCACCCTGTTAACTACTGCATTAATTACTTTTTACTTCTGTAATAAAATATCATAACCAAGTAAACTTATAAATGAAAATAATCTGGGTTTATGGTCCCAGAGGGTTAGAGTTTATTATGGTAGAGCAAAGACATGGCAGCAGTAACACTTGACAGTTTATATCTCGAACAGCAAGTAGAAGGCACACAGAAACTAACTCAAGTCTTTTGAAGTCTCAAAGCCTGCGCCCAGTGACACACTTTCTCTAGCAAGGCCACACCTCCTAATACTTCCCAAACATTCTAACTGGGTACCAAGTATTCAAACACATCAGACTATAAGGAGCCATTCTCATTATGCAATCAAAATTTTGGTAGCTGACATGGAGCCCAACTGAACTCACTAGCCCTGATATGCTTGGAGTGAACACTCTGCTATTAAAAAGAAAATACTGGCTAAAGTACTCAGCAAAGTAACTTTCAAGAATGGGACTATAAAACTGCAACTAATGAGCTGGCATCATATGGCATACAGCCTGCTGTAACTCTAACAAAGGAGACCCAATATCTTTTCCCAGACTCCAAGGACATGTGCAAATACATGCAAGTAAAAAAAAATAATGATAAAAAGTGAGACTAGGAAACCTGGGTGTGAATCCACCAGGCAGAGAAAAAATTCACTCTCTCCATCAGGAGGCCTACCTTGGAGTCACAAGTAGGCAAATGCTGCATTGTGATATGGATTCTCTAGAGTCATTAGGCAATTAGAAATTAGATACAAGCATAACCAACAGAGTTCAAGAGATGGAAGATAGAATCTCTGAAGTGGAAGACTCAGTAGCTCAAATACATATATCAGTCAAAGAAAATACTAAAACCAAAAAAGCCATACCACAAAATGTTCAGGAAATCTGGGACACCATGAAAAGACCTAACTTGAGAATAATAGGAATAGAAGAAGGAGAAGAATACCAGCTCAAAGGCACAGATAACTTTTTCAATAAAATCAGAGAAGAAAACTTTCCTAACTTGAAGAAGGAAATGCCTATAAAGATACAAGAAGCTTACAGAACTCGAAACAGATATGACCCCCCAAAAAGTCAGTGTGCCACATAATAATCAAGCCACAAAACATACAGAACAAACAAAAAATTTTAAGAGTTGCAGAAGAAAAGGGCCAACTTACATATAAAAGCAGACCCATCAGAATAACACCTGAAAAACGAAAGCTAGAAGGGCGTGGTCAGAAGTTATATAGATGCTAAAAGAGCATGGCTGCCAAGCTAAAATACTATATCCTATAAAATTATCAATCACCATAGATGGAGTAACCAAGATATTTCATGACAAAGTCAGACTGAAACAATATCTATCTACCAATCCAGTGCTACAGAGAGTATTAGAGGGAAAACTCCCACATAAGGACCCCAGATACACCCATGAAATCACAAACAATCAATAACCCCACAGAAGAATACCCCAGAGAAAGGAAATACAAACAAGTAGCCATCAAAAATGGCAAGAAATATCAATCAGTAGTCACTAAAATCCCTTAATATCAATTGACTCAAATCTCCTATAAAACGACACACACTAACAAGATGGATACAACAACAGAATCCATCCTTCTGTTGCCTACAAGAAACACACCTTAACCACAAATACAGACACAAGCTTAGAGTAAAGGGTAGCAAAAGATTTTCCAGTCAAATGGTCTTAATAAACAAGCTGGTGTTGCCATCCTAATATCTAACAAAGTAGACTTTAAGCTAAAAGCAATTAAAAGGGACCAAGATGGTCATTACTTATTCATCACAGGAAAAATTGGTCAAGAGGAGAATTCAATCCTGAATATTTATGCCCCTAATATAAGGACATCTACCTGTATAAAAGAAACACTGCTAAAGCTCAAATCCCACATCAATTCTCATACTCTAATAGTGAGAGACTTCAATACCCCACTTTCAACCCTGGATTGGAGGTCAACCAGACAGAGATTCAAAAGAGAAATAAGGATTCTAACAGAGGATATGATGTAAATGGATTTAACAGATGTCTACAAAAACTTCCAAACAAATGCAAAGGAATATATATATATTTCACAACTCCTCATGGAACATTCTCCAAAATTGACTACATAATTGGTCATAAAGCAAATATCAACAAATACAAAAAAATGAAAATAATCCCTTGTAACATATCAGCCCACCAGGGCATAAAGTTAGAGTTCAACAACATCAAATATCAAAGAAAGCCTATCAACTCATGGAAACTAAACATCACTCAACTGAACCATCATCTCTGGGACAAGGAAGAAATTAAGAAAGAAATCCAAGTCTTCCTAGAACTTAATGAAAAAGAATCCACAATGTACCCAAAATTGTGGGACACAATGAAAGCAGTCTTAAGAGGAAAATTCATACCTCTAAATCCTTATATGAAAAACCTAGAGAATTCCCACACTAGAGACCTAACAGCTCAGCTGAAAGCCTTAGAGCAATTAGAAGCAAACTCACCTAGAAGGAGTAGACGGCAGGAAATAATCAAAGTTAGGGCTGAAATCAATACAATTGAAACAAAAAGAACAATACAAAGAATCAATGAATCAAAAAGTTGGTTCTTTGAGAAAGTCAACAAGATAGATAAGCCCTTATCCAAACTAATCAAAAACAGAGACAGTGTGTCCAAATCAACAGCATCAGAATGAAAAGGGAGACATAACAACAGACCCCCAGGAAATCTAGAGGATTATCAGATCAAACTTAGAAAATCTGTATTCCAAAAAAAAAAAAAAAAAAATGGAAATCTTACAAGTAATGCACAGCTTTCTGGACAGGTACCACCTACCAAAATTAAATGTAGATCAGATTAATTATCTAAACAGGCCTATAACTCATAGGGAAATTGAAACTGTCAGTAAAATACTCTCCAAAAAGAAAAACCCTGGTCCAGAAGGTTTCAGTGCCAAATTCTACCAGACATTCAAAGAAGAATTACTACTATTACTCCTCAAACTATTTCACACAGTGGAAACTGAAGGAATATTGCCAAATTCCTTTTAAAGGCCCAATTACCCTAATATCCAAGCCACTCAAAGGCACAACAATGAAGGAGCATTACAGACCCATCTCCCTCATGAATATTGATGGAAGAATTCTCAACAAAATTTAATCAAGCAGTATACAACAATGTATAAAAATATGTCATCTACCATGACCAAGTAGGCTTCATCCCAGAAATGCAGGGCTGGTATAACATATGAAAAACTGTAAATGTTATCCATCATATAGACAAACTAAAGGAACAAAACCACATAATCATATCCTTAGATGCTGAAAAAACCTTTGACAAAATCCAACACTCCTTTATGATTAAAGCTCTGGAGAGATCAGGAATACAGGGAGAATACCTAAATATAATAAAGGCGATTTACAAGAAGTCGACAGCCAGGATCAAATTTAAAGGGGAAAAACTCAAAGCAATCCCACTAAAATCAGGAACTAGACAAGAATATCCTCTCTCCTCTTATCTATTCAATATAGTTCTCAAAGTTTTAGCTAAAGCAATAAGAGAGCAAAAGGAGATTAAAGGGATACAAATTAGAAAAGAAGTGAAACTATCTCTATTTGCAGATGATATGATTGTATACATAAGTCACCCACAAAATTCTTCCAAGGAACTGCTATGCCTGATAAACGCTTTCAGCAATGTAGCAGGATACAAGATTAACTCAAAGAAATCAGTAGTCCTTCTATACACTAAAGATAAAAGGGCTGAAAAAGAAATAAGGGAAACATTACACTTCATAATAGCTGCAAATAGTATTAAATACCTTGGAGTAACTATAACCAAAGAAGTAACAGACCTATTTGACAAAAATTTTAAATCACTGAAGAAAGAAATTGAAGAGGATATCAAAAAATGGAAAGCGCTCCCATGTTAAGGTTTCACCAACACTACAAGTGATAGAGGACTGATCTCTTAGATATATAAAGAACTCAGGATTCTAGAGCCCCAAAATTTGAATAACCCAATCAAAAAATTGGGTTCAGATCTAAAAAGGGAATTCTAAGCAGAAGACTTACAAATGCCTGAAAGGCACCTGAAAAAGTGCTCATCATCTTTAGCCATCAGAGAAATGCAAATCAAAACAACTTTGATATACCACCTGACACCTGTTAGACTGGCTATGATAAAAGACACAGAGTACAGCCTATGCTGGAAAGGATGTGGAGCAAGGGGAACACTCCTCTATTGTTGGTGGTAGTGTCAGTTTGTTCACCCACTTTGGAATGCAGTATGGCAGTTTCTCAGAAATTTGAGAATCAATCTCCCCAAGGACCCAGCAATACTACTTCTGGGTGTATACTCTAAAGATACACAGTCACACTCCAGAGGCATTAGTTCAACTATGTTTGTAGCAGCGTTATTTGTAATAGCAAGAACCTGGAAACAACCTAGATATCCCTCAACTGAAGAATGGATTAACAAACTGTGGTACATCTACACAATGGAGTACTAGTCAGCAGTAAGAAAAAATGATATCCTAAAATTTGGAGGGAAGTGCATCAATTTGGAGAATATCTTCCTGAGCGAGGTATCACAAACTCAGAAAGATAAGCAGGGGATGTACTCACTTATTAGTGGACTCTAAACAAACAAACAAACAAACAAGAAAAAAGAAAAGCATACCCAAGCTGCAAACCACAACCACTGAACAGCTTGGGATCAGAAACACCCTGGACTGACTCCTTGGATCTCACTCCCCTCAAGAGGAACACCTGAATCAGTCTTGAGGTTGGGGGAGAATACTGGATCTGCCAGGAATGGAGACTGAACTAAGCAATATTGGGGCAGAGGTACCAAGGGACTGCCTGCTGTCTGCCCAGGAAGGGGATGGGGATTTTTGGAGAAGAAAGAATGACCTGATGTGTTTGGAATAGAAAGGGACCTTGAATAAGGATATAAAAGGTTGAAAATGTGACTTCTTTGTTCATAATAATAATAACAACTAAAAGAAGAAAAAAAGAAAAAGAAAAAGAAAAAGAGAAGAAGAAACCTGTATAAATTCTCACTTCCACATGGTGGAGGAAATGGCATCAACATCTCTCTTGCTCTCAAGTATTTAAGGTAGATGGCATTATGATCATGGAACACATGGAAGAAGAGAGATAGCATCAGCAGACAGATGACCATAGTTCAAATACAAGGAGTCAGTCTTGCAACCTCCTACACAGCCCTGCCACTTAAAGGGTTTACTACTGTTTGACAATGATTTGTGGGCACCAGCTTCCTGACCCATTCCTGATTTCTATAACTCAGTAGATGAAGATTTAAAATGCAAAATTAAAATCAAATTATGTAAACACATATTTGAATTTCTCCCCAGGTGATTTTCAAAAGCTCAAATTACCATGCTACATTCTTAATGTCTAAATTAAAATACAAAGTCGATATGATTTAATAGCTGCAAAAAAAATGGTATTGGCATAACTGGGTGGTAGCGTGTACAAAAATGAAAATAGATCCAAGCCTGTCACAATGCACAAAACTCAAATCAAAGTGGATCAAAGACCTCAACATTAACCCAGCCACTTTAAACTTGATAGAAAAGAAAGTGGGAAATACACTTCTACGAATTGGCACAGGCACCACTTCCTAAATATAACACCAGTGGCACAAACACTAAAATCAACAGTCAATAAGTGGGATCTCCTAAAGCTGTGAAAATTTTGTAAAGCCAAGGACACTGTCAATAGGACAAAATGGGAAGAATTTTCACCAACCCTACAAGTGATAGAGGACTGATCTCTAAGATATATAAAGAACTCAAGACTCAGAGCCACAAACCTTGAATAACTCAATCATAAAATGGGGTTCAGATCTAAAAAGGGAATTCTCAGCAGAAGAATTATGAATGGTTGAAAGGCACCTGAAAAAGTGCTCATCATCTTTAGCCATCAGAGAAATACAAATCAAAACAACTTTGAGATGCCACCTGACACCTGTTAGATTGGCTAAGATAAAAGACACAGAGGACAGCCTATGCTGGAGAGGATGCGGATCAAGGGGAACACTCCTCCATTGTTGGTGGGAGTGTAAGCTGTTCCAGCCACTTTGGAATGCAGTATGGTGGTTTCTCAGAAATTTCAGAATCAATCTTCCAAGCACCCAGCAATACCACTTCTGGGTGTATACTCTAAAGATGCACAGTCACACTCCAAAGGTATTAGCTCAACTATGTTCATAGCAGCGTTATTTGTAATAGAAGAACCTGGAAACAACCTAAATCTCCCTCAACTGAAGAATGGATTAACAAATTGTGGTACACCTACAGAATTGAGTACTACTCAGCAGTATGAAAAAAATGATATCCTAAAATTTGCAGGCAAATGGATGGATTTGGAGAATATCCTCCTGAGGGAGATATCACAAATTCAGAAAGATAAACAGGGTATGAACTCACTCAGTAGTGGATTCTAAAAAAACAAACAAACAAGAAAAAAGCAAAGCATGCCCAAGCTGCAAACCACAACCACTGAACATCTTGGGATCAGAAACACCTTGGACTGACTCCTTGGATCTCACTCCCACCAGAGGAACACCTGACTCAGTCTTGAGGTTGTGGGAAGAAAACTGAATCTTCCAGGAGTGACGACTGAACTAAGCAATATTGGGACAGTGGGACCATGGGACTTCCTGCCGCCTGCCCAGGGAGGGGATGCGGAGTTGTGGAGAAGAGAAAATGACTTGAAGTTTTGAGAGGGGGAACAGACCTTGAATAACAATATAAAAGGATAGAAAGTGTGACTTCTTTGTTCATAATAATAAAAAAAAAGTTTAAAGAAAAGTAAGACAAATAGGTGTCATATGATTCCATAAAATTTAAAAAAAAGAGATGTGGGGAATGTCCTGATGTGGTAGGAGGGGGAAGGGATCTTGAATAAGTATATACAAGGATAGAAAATAAGATTTCTTTATTCATAATAAAAAGAAAAAAGTTAAAAATTTTAAAAAAAGCCTTTAAAAGTTACAAAACCAGTGAAACTCTGGTATAAATCATAGTATTTTTTAATTTTATATACATATATTTACTATTTGGTGTGTTTACATTATGTACCCCATCAAATTTAGTTATCACACATCTCACAATCGTGCCCACTCTAATGATTTCCCCATTTACAACACTTCTCATTTATGCTGCTCATTTACTTACTGAAGCATAATTAAATACCTGTGGCTAGACCCTTAAACAAGTCTTTTCTCACCCACACCCCTGCCAGAGGCCGTCAATGCAAAAGTAAGGCATGATGCCATTTAGCTATCTTCTGCTTTCAGTTCTTCTGCACAATGACATCTCTTGCTTTTTATTTTTTTTAAAGTTTACTAATGAGTGAGTACATCTCCTGCTTTTCTTTCTGGGATTGTGATAGCTCACTTAGAAGGATAATATCATATCCATCCATTTGCCTGCAAATTTTAGAATATCATTTTTTCTTACTGCTGAGTAGTACTCCATTGTGTAGATTTACCACAGTTTGTTAATCCATTCTTCAGTTGAGGGGCATCTATGTTGTTTCCAGGTTCTTGCTATTACGAATAATGCTGCTATGAATATAGTTGAACTAATGCCTTTGGATTGCAAATCTGTGACTTTAGGGTATATGCCCAATAGTGGTATTGCTAGATCCTTGAGGAGATTGTTTCCAAGTTTCCTAAGAAGCCATCATACTGCATTCCAGAGTGACTCACCTTGCTCTGCATTCTTTCCAGCCTAGGCTGTCATCTGTGTCTTTTATTTTAGGCAATCTAACAGGTTTCAGGTGGTATCTTAAAGTTGTTTTGATTTGCAATTCTATGATGGCTGAAGATGTTGAGCACTTTTTTGAGTGCCTTTCAGCCATTTGTAATTCTGCTGATAATATCCTTTTTAAATTATGAACCCCATTTTTTAATAGGATGATTAAGAGTTTGGGGCTATAGTACCTTGAGTTCTCGATATATTTTAGAGATCAGTCCTCTGTCACTTGTAGAGTTTGTGAAAATCTTTTTTCATTCTCAAGGCTGTCATTTTGTTTTATTGAGGGTGTCCTTGGCTTTACAGAAGCTTCTCAGTTACAGGAAGTCGCACTTATTGATTGTTGTTCTTAGTGTCTTCCCTTCTGGTGTTATATTTAAAAAGAAGATGCCTATATTAAAAACCTAGAGAAATCCCATAATAGAAAACTAACAGATCATCTGAAAGCCTTAGAACAATCAGAAGCAAACTCATCTAGGAGTAGACAGCAGGATATAATAAAACTTAGAGCTGAAAACAATACAATTGAAACAAAAAAGAGCAATACAAAGAATCAATGAATCTAAGAGTTGGTTCTTTGAACTACTGATTTCTGTGAGTTAATCTTGTATCCTGCTACATTGTTGAAGGTGTTTATCAGCTGTAGAAGTTCCCTGGTAGAATTTTGTGGATCACTTATGTATACAATCATATCCTCTGCAAATAAAGATAGTTTCACTTCTTCTTTTCAATTTGTATCCCCTTAATCAATTTTTGTTCTCTTATTGCTTTAGCTAAAACATCAAGATGTATATTGATTAATTAATGGGAGAGAGGACATCTTTGTCTAGTTTCTCATTTCAGAGGGATTACTTTGAGTTTTTCTCCATTAAGTTTGATGTTGAATGTTGGCTTTTTGTAAATTACCTTTATTATATTTAGATATTTTCCCTGTATCATGGATCTCTCCAGGACTTTTATCATAAATGAGTATTGGATTTTCTCGAAAGATTTTTCAGAATCTAAGGATATAATTATGTGATTCTTTTTCTTCAGGTTTTTTTTTTTATATAATGGATGGCATTTACATTTTATTCATAAGGTGAACCCTCCTTGCAGTTCTATAATGAAGCCTCCTTGATCATGGTGGATGATAATTTTTATATGTTTTTTATACATTTTCCCAGAATTTTGTTGAGAAATTTAGTGTCATTATTCATGAGGAAAATTGGTCTGTAATTCTCCTTCTTGGTTGCATCTTTGAGTGGCTTGGGTATTAGTGAAATTTTGGCCTCAAAAAAAGATTTTGACAATATTTCTTCAGTTTCTGCTATTGTGTCTTCCATTCCAGGAATTTTACCTTTCATCTCTTTTATTCTGTTGGTTATGCTTGTATCTGTAATTCCTGCTCTTTTCTTTAGACTTTGTTTTTCCACCTTTGCGTCATTTTTGCCATTTTTATTGCTTCCATTTCAATTTTTAGTTCCTGGAAACTTTCTTTCATTTTTTGGTTTTCCTTTTCATGGTTTCCTTTGTTTCTTTCCAGGATTTGTTCACCTCTTCCAATTTTTTGTTTATACTTTCTTCTATTTATTTAAGGGAATTTTTTTATATCCTCTTTTAAGGCTTTAATGATCTTTATAAAGGTGTTTTTGCTGTTGTTTCCTTCTGTTTCCTTTTCATTGTTCTGTTCAGGTCTTGTAGTTTTGGAACCACCTGTTTCTTCTGGTGTTGCCTTGTTCTTCCTTCGATTGTTATGTGTATTCTTTCTTTCTTAATTTCTTCCTTTGACCCTCAGGTGGTTCAGTTGAGTGATGTTTAGTTTCCATAAGTTGGCATTTTTTTGTGATTCTTGATGTTGTTGAACTCTAACTTTAGACCCTGGTGATCTGAAATAGTACAAGGAGTTATACACATTTTTTGGTACCTGTTGATATTTTCATTATGACCTTATATGTTATCAATTGTAGAGAACGTCTCATGGGGTGTTGAGAAATATGTAAATTCCTTTTTGTTTTGGTGGAGTGTTCCATACATTCACTAATTCCATTTGGGTCATAACTTCTGCTAGATCCCTTATTTCTCTGTTGAATTTCTGTCTGGTTGATCTATCCAAGTGTGAAAGTGGGATATTGAAGTCGCCTACTCTTAGAGTGTCAGGTTTGATTTGGGTTTAACTTTTAGAAGTGTTTCTTTTACATATTTAGGTCCCTTGTGTTGGGGGCATAATCAGGAGATTTTTGCTTGGTACATTTTGTTTGAGATGAATAAGTAGTGACCTTTCTGGTCTCTTTTTATTGATTTTATTTTAATGTCTATTTTGTTAGATATTTGAAAGGCTACACCAGATTTTTTCTTAGAGCCATTTGTTTGGAAATGCTTTTCCCAACTCTTTACTCTGAGCCTGTGTCTGTTTTTAAGTTGAAGTATATTTCTTTTATCCAGCAGAAGGATGGTTTCTGATTTTGTATCCATGATGTTAGGGTATATCTTTTCATAGATGAATTGAGTTCATTGATATTAAGGGATACTAATGACCAATGACCAATATTTCCGTAGTTTCTTGTATTTCCTTTTTTTCAGAGGGTGGTTCTTTTGTGGACTTATCACATGTCTGTTGTTACATGACTGTTTCTGGTTTCCTTAGGTTGGAGTTTTCCCTCTAGGGCTTTTTGTAGGGTGGGATTTGTGGTTAGGTGTTATTTAAATCTGGTTATATCATGAAATACCTTGCTTATTACGTCTATGTTGATTGATAGTTCTGCTTGGTATAGTAGTCTAGGTTTGCATCAATGTACTCTTAGTGTCTGTATAATGTCTAACCAGGACCTTCTTGCTTTCATTGTTTCCATTGAATAGTCAGGTGTTATTCTGATGGGTCTGCCATTATAGGTGATCTCATCTGGTTCCTTTGCAGCTCTTAAGATTTTTCCTTTGTTCTGTATGTTTAGAGGCTTAATTATTATAAAGTGAGGACACATTTTCTATGGGTCTAGTCTGTTTTGTGTTCTGTAGGTTTCCTTATTTTTATACGTATTTCCTTCTTTAGGTTAGGGAAGTTTTCTTCTATGATTTTGTTGAATATATTTTCTGTACCTTTGAGTTGGTGTTATTTTTCTTCTTCACTTCGAATTATTCTCAGGTTTGGTCTTTTCATGGTATCCTAAATTTCCTGGACATTTTGTGTTGTGACTTTTTTGTTTTTAGTGTTTTTTAATTATTGTTATGAATAAAGAAGTCAAAATTTCTATCCTTATATATCCTTTTTCAAGATCCCTTCCCCCTCCCACCACATCAGGTCATTCTCTCTTCTCCACATCTCCCCATCCCAGCCACGGGCAGGTGGTCCCAAAATCCCAATATTGCTTAGTTCAGCCTCTTAGCAAATCCAGTTTTCTCCCTGAAACATCAAGACTGAATCAGGTGTTCCTCTAGCGGGAGTGGAATACAAGGTGTCAGTCCAAGGTGTTTCTAATCCCAAGCTGTTCAATGGTTGTGGTTTGCAGCTTAGGCATGCTTTGCTTTTTTCTTTCTTTTTTTTTATTTGTTTAGAGTCCACTAATGAGTGAATACATCCCCTGTTTATCTTTCTGGGTTTGTGATACCTCGCTCAGGAGAATATTCTCCAAATCCAGCCATTTGCCTACAAATTTTAGAATATCATTTTTTCTTACTGCTGAGTAGTACTCCATTGTGTAGATGTACCACAGATTGTTAATCCATTCTTCAGTTGAGGGGCATCTAGATTGTTTCCAGGTTCTTGATATTACAAATAACGCTGCTATGAAATAGCTGAGCTAATGCATTTGGAGTGCGAATGTGCATTTGTTTGTTTGTTTGTTTGTTTGTTTTTAACGGGTGTACCTATTACCATTATTGAGTCTTCCACTCCAGAGATTCTCTCTTTCATCTTTTGAATTCTGTTGGTTATGCTTGAATCTGTGGTTCCAGGTCAGTTTTTCAGGTGTTCTATTTCTATTTTTGTCCCGGTTTGTCAATCTTTATGGGTTTCTATTTTCAGTTTTTAATGCCTGGTAACTTTCTTTTGCCTGTTTTTTTTTTTTTTTTTTTTTTTTTTTTTTTTTTTTTTTTTTTTTTTTTTTTTTTTTTTTCTTTTTT
>PVIH01019454.1:0-35330 GCA_004025045.1 Sigmodon hispidus | reverse complement strand
GGATAGGGGATAGGTGATGGATAGGGGATATATGGTACACAGGTAGATGATGGGTGATGGATAGGGGATAGGTGATGGATAGAGGATATATGGTGCACAGGTAGATGGTAGGTGATGGATAGGGGATATATGGTGCACAGGTAGATGGTAGGTGATGGATAGGGGATATATGGTGCACAGGTAGATGGTAGGTGATGGATAGGGGATAGGTGATGGATAGGGGATATATGGTACACAGGTAGATGATGGGTGATGGATAGGGGATAGGTGATGGATAGAGGATATATGGTGCACAGGTAGATGGTAGGTGATGGATAGGGGATATATGGTGCACAGGTAGATGGTAGGTGATGGATAGGGGATAGGTGATGGATAGAGGATATATGGTACACAGGTAGTTGTTGATATCACTCGTCCTCATCCACCATCACAGGATTTATTCTTTTGTTTCTTGATAGTTATTCTGACAGAGTGAAATCTGACCCTGTCATTAGCTACAGTCTATTAATGCATTTGTTCAACCTTAGAGTTTACCCATTTTGCATGTGTGCCACTAAATGTGTATGTTTGTAGGCATGCATGGGGAGGCCAGAAATCAGCATTAGTTTCTGCTCATTTGCTATCTAATTTTTTGAGACTTTCTCTGAACCTAGAAACCACCAAACTGTCATGAGAACTACATGTTATTGTATTAAATCCACCCAGTCTTTTTTGTGCTTCCTGTATATTCAAGGGTGTGGCGTCATCCACTGGTCAACCTATGAGGGGCCATACCCTTAAAGAAAACTGACTTTCCCTTAGATGCTGTCAGCTGTTAATGGTTCCTCAGTTCTGGGAGGAGTCCCAAGAGCCCCTCCCCACTCCATGAGGAGATGCTGATGGCCTGATTTTGTTCAGGTCCTGGGCAGCTGCTATGAGTTCACGAGGGCAGACGTTCCCTCATGTGCAGGAGCCAGTTTCACACCAGGCCTCTCTCACAAGTTTTCTTCCTCCTCTTTCACCACGTTCCCTGAGCCTTGCTGAAAGGGGTGTGATACAGATGCCCCATTTGTCACCATTGCTCATGTTTTAATTGGGTTGTTTCCATTTTAAGATACACAAAATGTATATAATCTGGATACAGGGCTTTTATCAGGTATGGGATATAGAAATGTTTTCACAGACTATGGCTAGTATTTTCATTTTCTGAACATCATCTTCAAAGAGCTAAAGTTTTGATTTAGTCAAGTCCAGTTTATAATTACTTTAAATTATTTTATGAATTGAGTTTGGCAATAAATTTTTGTACAAAATTCAAAATGAAAATTTCGCACAAAAGCATGAGATTCAGATGTTCTTTGTGTTAACTTACAGAAGCTTTTCAATTTTATTCTTTACAATAAGCCATTGATCAGCTATGAGTTATGCCCTATGGAGAGTGGCAGGTACATTCCCATCATGCCTTCTTTCACTTCTTTTATTATTGTTTTCCATTATTCCAACCATTCGTTAAAAAGAGCATCATCTCATCTAATGACGTCCGCATCTCCAAAAACATTCAGCTGCCTGTATTCTGACAGACTCTGCATCCTGTTCCATTGACCCACATGTCTCATCAGTCACCCCACCTTGACTGACTAAACTTTGTGTTATTATAAAGTTAGTCACTGTGAGTCTTCCACTCACCATCTTTTCAGGATGCTTTTAACTGTCCCAGTGATCTTTGCTTTCAACTATGTTTTAGGATAACCTGACTGATATTTCCAAAGCAACTTTCTGGAATTTTAACAGAGACTCTACTGAGTATGAAAGCCATACCTTAATGTAAGCGCTTGAGCCTGGGATGTCTTTTCTATTCATTTAGATTTTCTTGGATTCAACATCAGCCCATAAGCCTCCCACCCAATTCATTAGATTTAAATTTATATATTCGTGGTGCATTATAAAAGCAATAGAAAAGTGACTGATACAAAATACAAAAATATTATTCCCTTTTGTACATCTGCAGGTATTTTAGAAAAGAAATTAAAAAAGATTATTTATCTGTTTCTGTGGTCTCGCTGAATAGTAAAATCTTTTTTTTGACATGTATTATTTTATTATATGCTCTATATAAAAACATCCAAAGCACAAACACACATGCCCCACCATCAGGGAGTGTTAGAACCCTAGATTCTCCTTTCCCTTCAAGCATGCATATTGTGGTCACAAAAATAAAGCTGTAAAGGGTATATAAAGACAAATGAGATCTTGCCTGTTATTGTACAAGCATCTGAAGTGATCTTGACAAGAGGGAGCAAAATCCACCTATTTAAAGAACAGAGTCCCTATCCACAAGCAGCTACCATTTGTTGTGATTGGCACCTTACATGTCTGTAGGGCCAGGATATGAGAAGGCACACATCCATACAATTTATTAGTAATTTCTGACAAGTCTATAGGATAATCTGTTATTCTACCTACTTTAAGGTATTAAATACATAAGAAAAGGATTAGTTATGTCCAAGTAACATGCAATGAAAATGTTTTTTTAAACCAACATGGTTAAATGTTAAGATTTTTAAAATAAAAATATTTATTCACATGATTTGTGAAGCATGCTAAGGGATGTTTGAAGAATGACCCTAGACTGTTTCTCCCATCATGCACACTTTCCATAACATCTACAAACAGAGTCCACATGAGAAAAGATGTTCAATCAGCTTGAAACTAGAGAAATAGCAGCTGACGCTCCACTGAGAAGTGGACTTTATCTCATGACAGAACTACAGTGTTTGATGACACAGTGTGGGAGGCAGGCAGTAAGGGAGGAGCCCTGCCTTCTGACATCAATCCATATGGAAGGCAATCGAACAATATATTACATAATCATCAAAGTCCAGAAATCCAATTCCCAGGAATTTTTTCTACATTTTTAGAAAAGTAAAAGAAAATAGCCTATGTGTGAGATTATTAATTGTAATGCACCTATATTACAAGAAAGAAACAGCTCTGTATATGCAGAGATGTACTGTGTATATTACGATAGCACTGAACAATGTCCTACCATGTGGACTTTGGGCAAAATATCTCCATTATTAGCAGAAAAAAATTAATAAAATGCAGTGATTAGTTAAGCATCACCAACAATAACCTAACTGGACCTGCATATCTAAAAGTTTTGATGTATTTTCCCCTTGAAGCCTGGAGAGAAATGGGCTTGAGACCAGATCTTTTATGTCACATCAACATTTGCAATGATAATGACAGAATGTCAATCATGTCACAAGTATTTTATTTGGGGTTGGGATTGCTTGCACATTAATATCATCTTCCTGTCCTCGGTATGCTTTTAAGTTTTCCTTAGATTCTGTTCTTCTAAAAAAAAAATGTTTTATTAATAGCAGTTTGCTTAAAGCAAATAAATTTTATGCTGTTAAAGTCTTAAATGTTAATTTCACCTCTATCTCTTAAATTTTAACTTATACAATGTTGAGAGTTGATAAGGCATGGAAGTGTAGGAATCTGTCATTGGAATTCAGGGTCCATGCCCACTTACTGATGGGGATTGGGATAATGTTGGTGACTGCCATTTTAGAAAGATAATCTCACTTGCATGGAAGACTCTGGCTAAGCTGTTTAAAGGATCAGGCTGTTGGTCAGGAAAAATAGACACTGAGCAAGACTGTTGAGAACTTTGAGGGTTCTAGAACCTCCAGGCTGCTGGAAACAAAGGAAATAAGAATCCTGCCTTTGCTAAGGCTCTTAGGGAAAGGCCTGTGAGTGGGTGAAGGATTACTTGTGCCTTGTGAGAATCAGAAATGGCTTCTGGGGATTCAGGAAAATCCGGAGAACAACTGCTCACTGACTGAGTAAGTAGAACCAGGCTCCCTTCACCCACCATTCCAGAAACCAGTCTACAGATGGCACTAGGAATCTGCCTTCTCAGTAAGAATAAAACCAGCCCAGCAAAGGCAAACTTTGGTTTCAGAGTTTTTGAACAGTATGCTTGAGGCTTCCACTGTTATGGCTATTGTCTTGATCTGGTTCAGAGCAGATTCTGATGCAATGGATCAAAACTGATTTTGATAGGCTCTGCACCATGCACATCATTTATCTGCCTCTCTGCCTGGTGTAAAGCCACAGGCCAACACATTTTCCATGAAGAGACAGGTAGTATTATAGGTCTGGTGGCTTCTACAGTCTGACATGGTTCCTGGGGCCTGACACTGCATTATGGAAATAGCTAAGCACAATATATCATCATATAGGCAGACCCAGGTTCCAATAAAACCTTTCTTGGAAAAATAGGTCTGATTTTCTGAGCCTTGCCCCTCCCCAGCATCTAGGTACTCCCTTGCTTAGAAACTGAAAGCTCCACTCTGGTTCTGTGCTAGTCCATGTTGCACATTGAGGCCTGTTTTCAAACTTCCCAATTGGGGACTATATCTCCCTGGGAATGACTAGCACCTTGGAAAGACTCTAAGCCATTGTAGAAAACAATAATAGACAAAAAACAAAACACCTGGACAAATCTTGAGATACTAACTGAGGAGTTAGTATCCTGAGTATCAGAAATATCACAACAGTCTCATTCCAACAGAGTAGTGTTGCTTGAAGAAGGCATTATTTGGATGGAATCTTGTTGGAATCCTGTAGTCTGCAAGAAAGGCAGCTCTTGCTTTTCCACCCGTAAAAAACTCATCAACAAGTTCCTTTGTTGCCCCTGTACCTTACCCCCAACATTTCCCACTCATGTGACCCATCATCCTCTCTCCACTCTGATTCACCAGAAGACAAACATGTAGGGACCTCCCCTGGAGTAGAAGCAAGGAAGATTCCCAAAAAAACATTCCATCTTTTTTGTAGTGTCAGATGAGAGACTGAGATGTTTAAAGCAACACCTCCCCATCTGAAAAAGCATCAAAATAGGAAACTAGCAGAGAGATAGACCTTTCATCAGCCCGGAAGTCTGATGTCCTCACAGACATTGGCCTGCTTCACCTCTGACTGCCAAAATTATGAGTGCATATATAGAATATGCCTCTCTTCATGTATCTTCTTTCCTAGTCTATATGGGAGTGAAGGTGAAAATCTGGAAAGGCCATGATTTCCACCTAGATATGAGTGAGGGAAGGTATGTTTCTTTTTGTCTGATTCTAAGGACACAAGAGCAAGAACCTCCTGTCCATTCTGCCTGTGTATTATGTCTGAGCTGTTCCCTGCCCCCAGAGATTCAGAATGGCTGAAAATGGGCAGGACGCAATCAGATGGGGTTGCCCACAACCAGGATTACTATGTTCTGAAATTCTAGTAACTGCTGCTCTGGGGATGAATCAAGGTTGTCTGACCACTTTTCTGATCTTTTGGCAGGCTCTGTTTCCAACAGGCCTTTGGGGATGAAGGCTGCTGGTGTCTTGGCCCTGATTATCAGCCTCAACATAGTTGCAGAATCCAAAATCTACACTCGATGTAAACTGGCAAAAGTATTTTCGAAGGCTGGCCTGGACAATTACAGGGGATTTAGCCTTGGAAACTGTGAGGTTCCTCCCCTGACTCCTGTCTCATTCTACTTTTGAGTGTGGGTGTCTGCTATGAGGTAGTAAAGAGTCACTCCATGTTTCTACCTGGTGCCCTCCCGCCTGGCCAAGGTCTACTCCCACTGGAGATGGCTGCTAGCTCTTCACATGTTCTCCTAAGCTGCTCACACTCACCATTCTCTCCTCCTCCCCCTGGTTCTTCATTCTCCTTTGCTGGAGTCCTGTGCTCAAGACCTCAGGGAGGGAGAGGAACAAATGATGCCACCCATCCCAATGTGTGGAGGAGACTAGGCTTCCTTATGTAAGACTCAGCTACTGGCTGCTGTTGGCTCCCAGGCTCCTGAACACACTCCTATGTTCTGCCGCTATTTCTCATTTGTGCATCCTGCCCAAAGGTCTGCTGGGAGGAGGTCAGTGGGTAGCAAGTATAAAGAAATGCACCTCATAGGGCAGGCTGAGATAAAGGACTATGGTCCCTTAGGTCTTTCTCTCCCCACATAGGGATCTGCATGGCATACTATGAGAGCCATTATAACACCACAGCCCAGACTATCCTGGATGATGGGAGCATCGACTACGGCATTTTCCAGATAAACAGTTTCACATGGTGCAGAAATGTAAGAAAACAACAGAAGAATCACTGCCATGTTGCCTGCTCAGGTACTGTCTCTGATTATCCAAATTCCTCATCTCCAGGGGCAAAGATGGCAGGAGACACACCTGCATCTGCTTTGAAACTCTTGAGTTCATACTGAAGTCTGTTCCTGGGCCAGCAGATGACCCAGTAGCTTCTCCTATGATGTATGTGCACAAATGTCTTCTTATTCTTCCTAGGGTGATTTCTACTAAACCCTCCATAAAAACAGGGTTGAACAAATGACCTAGGTCTTTTTGTGGATTGGAACATTTCAGGTTTTATCATGAGTGGATAGCTTTCTCATACCAGGACAAATGCTCTTTGTGCACTGAACTCTGTTTCTTTGCACGGGCTAAGACAAATGGGCTCCCTTTTCATTTCTTAAACAGTCAAAATTAAATTGGGATTTACTTCCTGTTCTCTGCTTCTGTTACTCAAGGGACACACGTGTGACCAGAGCTGAGAGGAAAAAAACAATAAAACACAGTAAGCAGGGCTCTGCTTTACCAAGCCTTACCCAGTGACCAAGAGAGCATGTGCTCATACAAAAGCTAAGGTGATGGCTGGCCAGCAGTTGGTGATGGATCAATGTGGGCTCTAGGGGGAAATGATATTTTAGGAAATTCCAGAGCTGGGGATGTAGCTCAGTGGCATATAGCGCTTGTCTGGCATGTTGTAGACCATAAACTCAATCCCTAGTTATACCAAAAATAGGGGGAAAAACAAGTTTCACAAAAAATTGTTACTGAGGACATGGAAGACAGGCAGGATGTAGGAATCAATCATAGTCATTCTAGACAAAGCAAATAGCAAAATCAACGGCACATGGGAAGGTTTAAAAGCAGGAGCATCCTTCCTATGGGGAAGGAAAGAGTACTGAAGAATCATAAGAAAGGCTGGAAACTTCTGGCTGAGGGGTTGGTGACAGCCAGGCTAAGAAGTTTCCGTTGATTTCCTTTGGGAGTAGGGGGAGTTGTGATCAGTCAGTTTAGCACTCATTACAAAGGACTGATTTGCAAGGGCATGAAGTAGGTCAAAAAGGAGCCCACCTAAGTGTCGCTGCAAAGAGGCAGCTATCAATGGGGGGCGGGGTGCTGAAGAAGAGGAGACAGAGCTCTGAAGCAGTCAGGAAAGATGAGGAAGACTGTTGTGTTCATCGTCCTATTTCATTCACTGATTTGTCCCCAATACCTAAAACATTATCTGGCCATGGTTGGTGCTTAGTAAACATTCACTTCTTAAAGACAGGAACAGAAAGAATAAAGGACAGGGTTAAAGTCAGTCAGAATATACTCTGGGCCAAATTCTTTGGGAGCAGAAAATAAACTCTGTTTTAACTGATCTTCATTTCACCAAAGATAAACAATAATATGTTTGCAAGGATGCAGTGTTGAGTCACGCATCAATTTATCAAGTGAATTGTCAGTACACCACCTTAATACAGAATACACACATTAATATACATTAATACACACATTAATATACATTAATACACACATATATATAAATACAGAACACTCACAGCTTTCTGAGACAAACCACTTTACTGGCCCTTCATATAAAGCATTATTCTGTCACGCCCCCGGAGATGCTCCTTCCCCTTGATTCTAGCTTTTTCTTCTGGATCCATTCAAAACAAATCTGTGCTATCATATAGTTGAGGGCTATTGGTGGCCTGTAGAAAATGACTTATTTTTTTATCTTCTGTGCTAAAACCATCTGTATCTTTATCTTCCTGCAGATAAGATTTCTAGCCCTGTTAGATGTGGGTTGGTCTCCTTGGCATTTTCTACCAGCTGTAGTAGGGACTTCCTCTTAGTATGATAATCAGACCTGTGCATTCCCTGTACCCAGAACCGAATAGTGGAATCCCAGACTGTGTGTTCTCTGCTTAGGTTAATTTCAATTATGAACCTGATTGCTTTAAGAAACAGCTAGAGCACTCATGAGACACATCTCTGAGCAGGTCTGTGAGGGTGTGTGCCGAATTTAACTGGGGAAGACACGCCCTAAATATGAACAGCACCTTCCATGGATGGAATAAAAAGAGGAGCCAGACCTGCTGGTGCATACTGTTAATCCCACCACTCAGGAGGCAGGGGGATCTCTAGGAGTTCAAAGCCAGCCTGATCTACTTAGTGAATTCCTGGACAGCCACAGTACATAGTAACACCCTGTCTCAAAAAATAAGAAAAAGAAAAATAAGTAAAAGTAAGGGGGGGAAAGGAAAGAAAAGAAAAGGGTGTCAGAGGAGATGGGAGATGAGCAGCAGCGTTCATCTATCTGTGCTTTTATACAGGGGACAGAGAGGGGACCATCTGCCTCATGTTCCCATTTTGTCATTGGACAAAATGATTAGACCCAATCTAAGCATGTGAGTCCTTAGAAGTGAGTCTCGTCATTTGGGGGTCACAGGAAGGCAGTAACAGAAAGAGGGTTAAAGATTAGAGACCCAATCAACATTGATGGCTTCTAAAGCAGTGATAGAGACATGAGCCAACCAATGTGGGTGGCCTGCAGAAATTAGAGGTGGCACCCATCTTATATCAGACAAGCAAGCATGTACCTCAGTCCTCCAATCAGACAGTACTGAATGTCACCAAAACACAAGCAAACAAAGAAACAGGTTTTCCCCTAGACCATTCAAAAGGAAAACATATGAGCCAATGCATGATTTTATCCCACTCAATCCCCATGTTGCCCTTCTATACAACTATAAGAAAAGGTTGTGCTGCCAATGCCATGGTGCTTGTGTGTAGTAGCACGGATTTGGGGTGTAAGAAAAGAAGACTTTGAGCCAAATATTGGGGGAAGGCTGAAATATCAGAGAGAAAAAGCACCACAGTCAATTCTCACCAAACTGTCTTTCAATTTTCTCAGTTTCACTCCTGGTCGCTTCTGCCTGTCACTTCTGCCAGTCACTTCTGTTTCTGCCTGGTTTCTACAGCCCTTATATACCCTATCCCATCCAGTTTAGGATTAAAGACATGTAGCCTTAAACACACAGAAACAGAAGACATTCTGTCTTTGGAGTTATGGGATTAGAGACGTTGGTCCAACTCCCAGGCTTTCCCTGTGCTGGGATTAAAGGTGTGTGTGTGTGATTGACTCAGTTGTTTATCCTTGTATTCAAGGATCAAGGATTTCCTGAGCTGTCTGCCTAGGATTTGACTGTGTGGTGTCTCTGATATCCCAGGATTTATTAAATATCTAACAAATATCCACACTTGTGGTCATTTGTTTGGGCAGAAATAGAAAGCTAATGCACCTCATCCTACATAAGATCCACTGTGTTCATTGGGAATTACCGATAAAGCTAGAACAGGAAAGGGGTGTGTATTTTAGGAAAGGGGTGTGTCTCAAGAACAGTGAAGAAAGAGCTCTTGTGATTTAACAGCTGGTGGCAGGAAGAAAAGCTTGGAGGACTAGAGAGAAAAAAAACACCATGAGGAGATCTCTAATAGCAGCACAGGAGAAAGAGATGGACAGGAAACAGGAGAAATATGGACAAGAAAATAAACAGTATTGCAAAATACAAGGATATGATACTTGATAGGAGAAAGGAGAAATGCAGACTAGTTCCCATTTTCACCCCAGCACAACACACACCAAACCCCCAAACTAAAGAATAGGACACCCTCATGTAAGACCTACCACAAGACTCACGCAACGGAGGCTCAACTCAGACACATTCTTCCAAAACTCCAGAATAGCAAAAAGAAATGAACTCACTATGCATTTCCACTTGGAAAATGAATGTATGTGGGGCACACAGAAGATTAATCACAAAGCAAGCAACATGAAATTTCTCAGCTGCAACACAGGCAGTAGAAGAAAAAGGAGCTATGTGTCCAAAATTCTGAAGAAGAATAACTTGGAATAGAAATTTCTTTATTAGTCGAATTGTCAATATATTTTGAGTATATCATGAATATGTTTTTAGATGAATTACTAAAAACTAAAAACTTCATCCTTTTTTAATCATTTGAGGTTCTGACTTTACAGAAAACCCAAAGTTGAAAATTAAAGGAAAAAAATGTTATTAATTCTTTGAGAATATTATAGTTTATTTTGATCATATTCTACTTTCTACCCCAACTCCTCCCTCCCTTCCCTTCCAAACACACTCAGCTTTGAGTTTTTTCTTCACCCAGCTACTTTATTTTTTTTTCCTCAACTGAGTCCAGTCTGTGTTTCCCAACTAGTCTTAGAAGTGGGATCTAGAACGTGGTTAACCTGCCAGGAGTCACATCATCAAAGAAAATAGACTCTCTCAGCACAGATATCAAGTGCCAGTAATTCCTTAGCCCGTGGTGATAGTTCATTCCCACCCCGTTTCCATGATAGGATTTTTTTTTTTCTGGCTTGAGTTTGCACACCCTTATGCAGGTTGTCACAACCACTGTAAGTAGTTCATAAGTATATGACTTGTTGTGTCTGGAAAAGAACTCCCTTTAACTCATCCATCACCTCTGGCTCTTAAAGACTTTCTGATCCCTCTTCTGTAACGATTCCAAGACTTTCAGGGAAGGGTGTGACATGGATATCCCATTGAGGGCTGGGTGCTGTAGTTTCTCATCCCTTCCTGTTTACCAGTTGAGGCTTTCAATGTCAATTATCATCTGCTACAAAAGGAAGCTTCTGATGAGGGCTGAATGATGCTCTCATGTGTGAATATAGTAGCAAGCCATTAGGAAACATTTTCATACTATGTCCATTTAGCGAAGTCATAGTATTGAGTTCTCCCTAGGGACTATGACATATGTAGCCACAGATGTTCAGCCATGTCAACAGTGCCAGGTATGAGTTCCATCTATAAAGCAGGCCTTAGATCTCATCAGAAAATGTTTGGTTACTCCCACCACAATCATGCTACTATTTTACCGATGGGCATATCTTGTCAGGCTGGTAGCTATTGTAGCTCGAAGGATGAGCTTTAGATTACTTTTCTCCCCTAGTAGTGTACATAACACCTTCCAGCAGTCCAGGAAAAATTTAACAAAACTGTTAATGAACGAGTGATCTTTCTTTGGGGAAACATTGAGGATGGTGAAGTGGATGACGGGGAACAGCAGGCATTGGCATCATCTGACCTAAAGCAGAATGAAAACAGGGCTGTGACCAGTTTCTCACTAAAGAGTCTGTGGAGAAAACATGACCTCTCTTTGGAAGACACAGCTATGTCAAGTGACATAGAGAAAATCTGGACGGACTCACTGTCCTCACCTTCTCCATTTCTTACTGGGGTTCACTCTGACTTAAGCCTGAAGTCAGAGAACATGGAAATCTATTGGTGGCTTCTCTGTGGATTTGCCTCCCAGTGCACAGAGCACAGTGAAGACAGAAATGAAGATTCTAAGACAGTTGTCATATGATTTTCTCAAGACGCTATTATAGGATGCTTTTCCTAAGGGAATATATTAAAGCAAGAAAAACACACAAAGCAGGAAAACAAAGAAAACATAAAGCCAGTAACCAGGAAGTCAGCGAAGAGGATGGTCAGGGGGATGGATGCTCAGCATGGCCCTGGGAGCCTAATCTATATGGTTTCCAGGCTCAAAAATTGGTCTTTGCTCTTTAGCACATAGGCTGTCACCATGGCAAAGAAGCATTTGAAGAAGGCTTGGGTGCTCTGGAGTTACCAGCTAGATGTTTAAAAGGGGTCTCTTATGTCTTCTCTTAGTTCTGTGAAGAGTGAGAAAGACGTTCTTAAATTAGTGAATATTGTAGTTTCGTTTCTTTTTACTATTTGAGTTTCTGAAGCTCTGTAGTTAGGTGTGTACACATTGATGATGCTCTTCGCAGTGCATAGCCCTGTTCTCACTAGAGTCTGAACCAGTACCGCCTCTCACACAGACACCTGAGAATAGCGATTGTAACTGTAGCTTTTTCTGGGAAAAATCTACAAGCTCAATTTCCTTCTATTTTTTATTTAATTTTTAAAATTTTACAAACAAACCATTGCTCCCTTCTCTTCGCTTCTTCCACTCCTTCATCTCTCCCCCATCCCCCTCCTCATAGGGGCTAAGGCCTCACTTGGGTAGTCAACACAGACTGGCATACCAAGGTAGAGCAGGGCCAAGCCCTTCCACCCTGCATCAAGGCTGAGTAAGGCAAGTGAGCTCTAAAAAACCAGTTCATGTATCCAGGATAAGTCCTGGTCCCATTGCCAGGGCACCCACAAATAGGTCAAGTCCCTCAACTATCATTCACATTCAGAGGGCCTAGTTGGGTCCCGTGCAGGCTGTCCAGCTGTCAGTCCAGAGTCTGAGCTCCCATTGGTTTGGATCAGCTTTCCCTGTGGTTTTCTTCATTGTCCTCTTGACTCCCAAGCCCAGTTTTTCCACCCTCTCTTCAACTGAACTCCAGGAGTTCTGCCAAGTGCTTGGCTGTGGGTGTCTGCATCTGTTTCCATAAGTCATTAAATGTAGGTTCTATGATGCCAATTAGTGTAGTCACCAATTTGACTCAGGGGAAGGCT
This sequence comes from Sigmodon hispidus, assembly GCA_004025045.1. NCBI lineage: Eukaryota > Metazoa > Chordata > Mammalia > Rodentia > Cricetidae > Sigmodon > Sigmodon hispidus. The sequence goes on along the minus strand of PVIH01019454.1, from coordinate 22,714 downwards.
AATTCAGGCACCCTCCCCAGCACTGCTAAGAGTTCTAGCTTGGAACATTGTTGTGGGTTCCTGGGGATTTCTCTAGCACCAGATTTCTCCCTAACCCTACAAGGACTCTCTCTGTCAAGATGTCCCTTTCATTGCTCTCCCTCCCCCAACTTACCATCCCATCTTCTCATGACCCCACCTCCCATTCCTTCACCTCTACTACCCCCTTCTATTTTAGCCAAGAGATCATAATTCTTTCTCCTTTCTGGGATGACTCATGTGTGTCCCTCTTAAGATCCTTCTCTTCACCTACCATCCCTGGGGTTGTGAATTGTAGCCTGGTTGTCCTTTGCTTTGTGCCACTTATGAGTGAGTACACACCATATTTGTCTTTCTGGATCTGGATTACCTCACCTAGGAAGGTATTTTCTAGTTCTATCCATTTTGCCTGTAAATTTTATGATGTCATTGGGTTTTTCATTTGTTTTTTTTTTTTTCATTGAGCAATATTCCATTGTGTAAATGTACCACATTTCCTTTATTCCTTCTTTGGGTGAGGGGCATCTAGGTTATTTCCAGGTTCTGGCTATTACAAATGATGCTGTTATGAGCATAGTTGAGCAAGTGTACTTGTAGTGTGGTTGAGCATCTTTTGGGTATATGCCCAGGAGTCTAGGTCCTGAGGTAGGTTGATTCCCAATCTTCTGAAATATCACCATACTGATTTCCAGAGTGGCTTTAGAAGATTGCACTCCCGCCAGCAGTGGAGAAGTGTTCCCCTTTCTTTACATCCTCTCCCAGCATAAGCTGTCATCAGCAGTTTTGATCTTAGCCATTCTGACAGATGTAAGATGGTATCTCAGGGTCATTTTGATTTGCATTTCTCTGATGGATAAGGATGTTGAACACTTCCTTAAATGTCTTTCGGCCATTTGAGATTCTTCTGTTGAGAACTCTTTGTTTATATCTGCACCCCATTTTTAAATTGGATTACTTGGTATCTAGTTCCTTGAGTTCTTTATATATTTTGGGAATCAGCCCTCTGTCAGATGTAAGGTTTGGGAAGATCTTTTCCCACTCCATAGGCTGCTGTTTTGTCTTACTGACTGTGTCTTTTGCCTTACAAAGATTCTCGTTTCAGCAGGTTTCATTTATTAATTGTTGCTCTCTGTGTCTGTACTACTAATGTTATATTTATGAAGTGGTCTCCTGTGCCAATGTGTTCAAGGCTACTTCCCACTTTCTCTTCTATCAGGTTCAGGGTAACTGAATTTATGTTGAGGCCTTTGATCCACTTGGACTTGAGTTTTGTGTATGGCAATAGAAATGGATCTACTTGCACTCTCCTATATGTCAATGACTAATTATGCCAGCACCATTTGTTGAAGATGCTTTTTTTTCATTGTACAATTTTGGTTTCAAGAATTAGGTGTTCATTGGTGTGTACATTAATGTCAGGGTATTCAATTTCATTGATTTATATGTCTGTTTTTATGCCAATGCTAAGCTCTTTTTAGTACTATACTTTTTAGTACTCTATCTTTATAGTAGAGTTGAAATCAGAAATGGTGATGCCTCGGGAATTTTCTTTATTGTATTGGACTATTATGGCAATCCTGATTTGTTTGGTTTTTTTATACGAAGTTGAGTATTATTTTTTTGAGTTTTGTGAAGAATTGTGCTGGAATTTTGATGGGGATGGCATTGAATCTGTAGATTGTTTTGGGTAAGATTGACATTTTTACTATGTGACCCTATATATCCAAGTGAATGGGAGATCTTTCCATTTCTGATATCTTCTTCAATTTCTTCCTTCAAAGATTTAAAGTTCTTGTCATACAGGTCTTTCATTTGTTTGGTTAGAATTACCTCATAAAAGATATTTTGTTATTTATGACTATTATAAAGGGTGATATTCCTCTCATTTCTTTCTCAGTCCACTTATCATTTCTACATAGGGGAGCTACTGATTCTTTTGAGTTAATATTGTATGTTTCCACGTTACTGAAGCTGTTTATCAGCTGCAGGAGTTCCCTGGTAGAATTTTTGGGGTCACTTATGTATACTATAGTGTATTATATGCCAATAGCAAAAGTTTGGCTTCTTCCTTTATCTCCTTTTGTTGTCTTATTTCTCTAGCTAGAATTTCCAGTACTATTTTGAATAGGTATGGAGAGAGTGAACATCCTTGTCTTGTTCCTGATTTTGGTGGAATTTCTTTGAGTTTCTCTCCATTTGGCTATTGGCTTGCTGTAAATGGCCCTTATTATGTTTAGATATGTACCTTGAATCCTTTATCTCTCCAAGACCTTTTTCTTGAAGGGGCGTTGATTTGTTGAAGGCTTTTGCAGCATCTAATGAAATGATCATGTGGGTTTTTTTCCTTTTAGTTTGTTATATGGTGGATTACACTGACAAATTTTTGTATGTTGAATTATTTCTGCATCTCTGGAAAAAGCCTACTTGATTGTGGTCGATGTTTTTTATGTATTTTATTATTTTTGCATCAATGTTTATGAGGGAGATTGGCCTGTAATTCTCTTTTCTAGTTGTGTCTTTGTGTGGTTTGGGTATCAGGGTAACTGCAGCCTCATAAAAAGAGTTTGGACATGTACTTTCTGTTTCTATTGTTCAGAACAATTTGAGGCGTATTGCTATTAGCTCTTCTTTGAAATTCTGGTAGAATTCTGCACTGAAACCATCTAGTCCTGAGCTTTTTGTGGTTGGGAGACTTTTGATGACTGCTTCTATTTCCTTAGCAGCTATAGGTCTATTTAAATTATGTGATCTTGATTTAACTTTGGAATATGGTAACTTTCCAGAAAACTGTCCATTTCTTTTAATTTTCCAATTTTATGGTGTACCGATTTTTGAAGTATAACATAATGATTCATTGGATTTGTTCTGTGTCTGTTGTTATATCCTCCTTTTCATTTCTAATTTGTTAATTTGGATATTCTTTCTCTGTCTTTGAGGTTGACGTGTGTTTTTTGTATGTAGCAGAATGATGAACTCTGTTTTCATACCCATTCTGTTAGCCTATGTCTTTTTATAAGTGAATAGAGTTTATTGATATTGAGAGATATTAATGACCAGTGATTGTTAATTCTTGCTATATTTGGTTTTTTGGTAGTGGTGATGGTGGTGGTGTGTATGTTTCCCTTCTTTGAGGTTTGTTGATGTGAGGTTATTTGTTGCCTCTTTTGGTGGGTGCATTTATCTTCCTTAGGCTGAAATTTTCCTTTTAGTACTTTCTGTATAGGGCTGGATTTATGACTATGTATCGTTTAAATCTGCTTTTGTCATGGAATATCTTGTTTTCTCTATCTATTGTGATTGAAAGTTTTGCTGATTATAGTAGTCAGGGCTGGCATCTTAGTAGACTATTAGTGTCTGCAGAAAGTCTGTCCAGGACCTTCTGGCTTTCATAGATTACATTGAGAAGTTAGGTGTAATTCTGATAGGTCTGCCTTTATATGTTACCTGTTTCTTTTCCTTTACTGCTCTTAATATTCTGTCTTTATTCTGTATGTTTAGTGTTTTGATTATTATGTGGAAAGCAGACATCTTTGGGGGAGGAATCCAGTCTATTTTGGTGTTCTGTAAGCTTCTTGTACCTTCATAGGCATGTCTTTCTTTAGGTTGGAAAAGTTTTTTTTAGGATTTTGTTGAATATATTTTCTATGACTTTGAGTTGCAATTCTTCTCTTTCTTCTATCTCTATTATTATTAGGTTTGGTCTCTTCATAGTGTCCCAGATTTCCTGGATGTTTTGTGTTAAAAATTTGCTGGATTTAACATTTTCTTTGACAGATGAGTCTATTTCCACTAACATAGCCTCAATGCCTGAAATTCTCTCTTTCATCTCTTGGTTATGGTTGCCTCTGTAGTTTCTGTTCATTTACTCAAATTTTCCATTTCCAGAATTCCCTTGGTTTGTGTTTTCTTTATTGCGTCTATTTCAGTTTTCATGTCTTGAACTGTTTCCTTTACCAGTTTGTTTTTTCTTGCGCTTCTTGGCTTACTTTAAGAGATTTATTGATTTCTTTCTTTTTGATTTAATAAAAGTTTTATTTTCCCAAATGTACAGCTGATTGAACCTGCTCATACATCTTCATCAGCTGGAGCATCTCCACCCTTTGTGTTTCTGGTGTAAATTACTTGGGCTCTGTGTTTTGAAACCAGCTTGATAAGTCCTTTACTACACAGCTCCTGGAGGGCTGCCCTGGCCACAGACCCTCGAATTTTCAGTCTCTCAGAGTCCACAGCCGGAGTCATAAGCTTACAGTTGGGAACTTCCTCACAGAGTTTGTCATATGTAGCTTTGTCAAATAGGACTAGATTGTTGAGCTTGTCTCGAACTTTGCCCTTGGACCACTTCTTCTTTTTGACCTTGCCACCAGACTTATTTACTGGGTCTTTGTCTTTTCTGGCCGACTTTCCGGCATCTTTCTTCTTCTTGTCATCCTTGGGAGGCATGGTGGAGCAGGGAGAGTGGCGACAACCACCGCAGCCTTCCCAAGATGTCGGGGTGGGGGTGGGGAAGCGAGATTTATTTATTTTTCTTCTGGCTCTTCTGTGTTGGGATGTTCAGGTCTTGCTGTTGTAGAACCACTAGATTTTAGTGGTGCCATATTGCTCTTTATATTGTTGAGTGTGTTCTTACACTGCAGTCTACCCATTTTTTTCCTTCAATCCATATAGGCGGATTTCCAGGTTGTTCTTCTTCCAATCAGTGCATGTGGAAGCTCTTCTTCCTATAAGTGCAGAAGGAAAGTGTGGCTCTGGTGGTCTCTGGTGCCATGGGGGGATTGCTGATGGAGTGGGGGAGGAGCCTGGGGTGAAGGAGGAGGCTGCTGCCAGATCTCTGGGGCTATGATGAGTAGGGGGCCATTTTGATTTTAATTCATCTATGTCTAGGTACTAAAGGAGAGTTTTATAGGCAGAATATAGTTAACTTTTGTGTCCATTATGGCAATCATATATTTGTATTAAGTGATTGAACCAAGGTCAGCAATTGCTTTCCTGAAAGGTCACACAGCAAATATTTTATTTAGGCTTTTCAGGCCATATGGCTTCTGTTGCAGTTACTAAACCATAATGTAATGTGAATACAGCCACAAAAATATATAAATGACTAGGCTTGGCTGTTTTCCTATAAGACTTCATTTATAAACAGGGGCAAGAGAGAGGTGGAATTAGTTCTCAAAGAGTTTGCTATGTAAATATGAACACCTGAGTTTGGATCCCCACAACCAACTTAAAAACCCTGGCTAAGTGGGTATAGTCCCAGTGACAGGGAGAAAAAGAGGACCCTGGGCCTTGCATGGCTTTCACTCTAGTCAATCAGTGAGCCCCAACCTCAGTGAGAAACTATATCTAAAAAAAATATAGGATAGGAAGTGACAGAAGACCCCACAATGTCACCTTCGGAGCAGCACAGGCACACATGGATATTATCTATGGTTTAAGTGGGATCCTTGCTCTGCCTGCCTTTCAGATTATTTATAGCATTCTATCTCAGGACTGTGTGTTCGTGTATTTCATTTTGTCATGTTGTGCACCTCACTAGAAATTTTATTGTTTTCACTTTAAATAGTTACCAGGCAGGCCACTTGATAACGAAGGATAGCTGTCACTGTGTGACACACGTTTCACCTCCAGCACTCATTCTTCATTCCCTGGATGGAGTGCTTTGGGCAGGCAGTTAAGGAAAATCCCTTCTCATTTAGCCTAAACAGTTTCCTTAACTGTTTCTGGTTTTGTGGTAGAGGCCTCCTATCAAGCATGCCTAGTTTTATTTGTCTGACAGTGAAGCTATTTCATTTTCATTCTTTAGATATTTTTTGTATAAATAACAAATTTTTGCATAGTGTACTATGTAAATTTCATATATATATATATATATATATATGAAATTCTAGGTGGAAAGAAAAAATTTCAATCCTTCTTCAGCATGCTCCCTTAGATTCCAACTTGGACATATTCAGTGTTCTCTCATCTCTCAATGCATTTTTCTTTTTATATTTTCAATATTTTCCATCTATTCTTCAAATTCTGTCTTCAAAATTTTTCTGATCTTTTTTTCCTGAAGTGTCTAATCTATCAAACTTGAGTCCATTACATACCTTCTTTTCACTTAGTGGTAGAAAATTATTTTATACTCCACCTTAGATAGTGTTTTCTGTTTGCATTGACTATTTTATCCTTATGATTGGCTGTGTATCAACACCTCTTCTCCACATAATAGTTTTCTTGGCTCCTAATGAGTGTGTTAAGTAGCCTTAGTGGGTGTCTGGTTTGTTCCCATAAGGAAGGAGTGTTGGATTTTAACAAGCATCTGAATTCATCTTTAACTACCATAACAGAGTTCTAGGCTAGTTCATCATCTATCAGAGAATGACTCTCCTGGCATCTATTTATTATCCCCTGGAGCAGTGGTCTTCAACATCCCACATGCTGTCACACTTTGATACAGTTCCTCATGTGGTGGTGACCCTCAACCATAAAATTATTTTCACTGCTACTTTATAACTATAATTTTGCTTCTATTATGAATCATAATGTAAATATTTGACATGCAGGATATCTGATATGCAACCCCTATGAAAGGGTTGTTTAGGAGCCCCCCTTCCAGGACTTGCAATCCACAGGTTGAGAACCACCTCCCTGGAGGTTCACTGAGTACCTCTTCCTCCTGAGTAGCCGAAAATAGGGGAGGTCTGCTGACCTACAGAGCCTTGCTGCTGTCCAGCTCAAGAGCATTTAGTCCTGTCTGGCCCAGGGAGTCAGACCTTGGCTCATTCAGAGTGTCAAGTATGTTCTGCCTGCATTTCAGATATTCTCCACAAATTCCTGGTCAGAGTTTCTGATCTTTCTCGGTTTTCACCAATCTATTCTTCTCTGAGAAAAAGTCATGGCAGCCCTGCCTCTGTGCCTTCATTTTTTTCTCTTAAAGGTCAACATGATACCTACCATCAAGTGTCCAATGTCTAAAAATAAGCTTTTCATGTATTTTGTCCTATTATTCCTGCTGTTGACAGCAGGAAAAAAATTCTTCTATTACAGATATGCTTGATTTGATGCACTTTATCCAGTTTATATTGTTCCAATTTAATTCCAGTTAAGGAAGTCTTGGGAAATGCAGGATAATCCTCCTGTAGGGAGCAAAAGCTTTGGTAACTGATGGTTAGTTCTAAAGAACATTCATATCTGTTTCTTCATCACCTAGACACGGAGGGTTGAGGTTATGGCTGGTTATAGAGTACTTGCTTGACATACACAGGACCCTGGGCTTCATCCCTAGCATGGAATTTTTAGACACAGCTTTAAAATAGAAAACAGGATATCAGCTTTATATCCTAATCAGCCTTCAGTAATGGGTGAACCTCAGCCTTGGGCCAGAAAAGCTATAACTGGGAACAATGTTCTTGTGTGCCATGATGTATAGAAGTAGGGGCAATTGTTATGAAACCTTAGAAATGAGTTAGCATTAAGTATCTTCACAAGGCATATGGCTTTACATCTATGTGCATATGGACTTCATGCCACTTCAGAAATTACAGCATCTCTTCCATTTCAGAACTCTCTTCCTAAAACTCCTTTTCCTCTTCTCCAAACACTCAGAATTTATTTTTACATATTTGTTGTGGCTTAAGTGTGTTCCCCCAAAGTTTATGTGTTAGAAACAATACCAAATTCATGTGACAGGTATTTTAAAGTGGGGTGTTTAGAAAGCAGTTCAAGTTAGATAGGGATGGAAGAATGGGGTCCCTATCTTGACGTTGTTAGTGACTTTATAGGATGGAAGGGAGGCTGGGGTGAGCATGCATTCTGTCTCTTACTAATGTTTTGTCATGTGCCTTTGCCAGCAGATCCCAGCAACATGCACTAAACAAAACTTTCTAATTTATAAATTATTTTGTCCCAGACTTTTTGCTCGGGCACCAGAAGATGGACTCACAGATGTGAATTAAACACGTACATGTATATGCATGCATACATAAGCACATACACAATTTATGAATTTCCTGATATAATGGTAATCTTTCTTTTCTTCTAAAACACAGGCTTTGTTAATGAGGGATAGTTACAGACAGGTGATCACTGTCCTCTCCATATAGTGTAGTCCGTTTCTGTAAATCTTATTCCTCATCAGTTCAGCATCTGAGTTGGCCTTTGTAACTTCAGAGAAGAAAAAGAAATGTAAACCAGGACCATGGAGGTTGTAATTATTTAGAGGGAGGGAGAGGCAGGGGGAGGCCTGAGGAAACAGGGGGATGCGCAGGGATTTTGACATGTGCTAACTGGAAACAGGAACTTCTTTGGGTACCAATTGCTGCTGTTTTCTGTTGTTGAATGAACAGTAAACTATTCCACTATATATTGTTCCTGAAGAATGGTTCCTATTTTTGTTTGACTAGACAGAATTGTCTATTTGAGGTAAATTGGGCAGAAACAATTATTGGCATGAATCCCGAAAAGCCTGATGCCTCCTAATTTCTGCCCTCTGCTGCCCCTCTGTGGTGATCTTACAATTTCAGTGTCTCCACTGCATCTTCCTATTTCTCAGGCCCAGGCTTCCTAAACACTAAGTTAATCCAGTCATTTTCAGGACTTTTTCTTTATTAATGTTTGGTTTTCTGTCATCCAGGCGGGGCTCCAGCTTACTATATCGCTGAGGCTGGTCTTGAATTCATAACCCTCTTGCCTCTACCTCCCAGAGATAGAATTACAGCCATGCACCACCACCACTCAGCTCTGAGAAGCACTTTTGAAACAACCTAACCAAGCTAACAGTTTCCCCAGGTTCCATTTTAAGCCAGTGTTTCTTCTTTCTGTTTTTTTTTTTGTGACAGAATAAATGCATTTCTGTTGTAAAATGTTAGAGGATAAATGTCTCATTTTCAAAGTGTTGATGATCACATCTTAGAGCTAATTCTCATTAAGACACCAGCGAGTTCACAGTTATCTCTTTCTAAAGCAGTCCAATAAGCTGTGTAAAAGTGGGGCCTTCTGTACTGCATGGTGGGGTATCCAATGACCCGCAATGCACCTGAAATCTAGCTAGACAATAGATGGGCTAAGGCTTTAAATGCATTTAATGTTAATTAAGTTTACTGTGCATTACCTTTTCCATTTATTTACATATAATTCACCAAAAACCTTTACGTAAAGTACGTATACAATGTGATATATATTATGAAGTAATTTCTACATTCAGCTAGTGGAACATCCATAGTCACTGGGTATTTGTGTGTGTGGAGGGTGTGTATTATATGTGTATGGTATGTGCATGAGGTGTGTATTATATATGTGGTATGGTATTTGTATGGTATCTGTGTATTATGTGTGCATAGGGTATGTGTATGGCATATATGTGTATGTGGAGTATGTGCTGGATGTGTGTTGTGTGGATGGGTGGAGGTGGGTATATTGGCATGTTATAACATTCTGTGTGATACAGTATTAACTACATAATCATTATGCTGCTCCCTAGATCATCAGAACCCTTGTATCTTCTGCAAGTTTGTAAAGTGGCCGATATTTCCTTGCATCCCCCACTCCCAGACTTCAGGACCACCATTCTGTCCTCATGTGTGCTCCTAGAGAACCCATTTGGCTGTGGGAGTGATGTTAGAGTTCTCATGGTTGTTTGATTTGTCTGTCATGTTTATGTCAAGGAGATTTGGAAACCACTTCCAGACAAGTAGGAGAAAAAACACATTGACAATCAGGGATTACACGTCACCTGAAAGGTTTTGATTGGCAAAGTAATAAAGAATATGGCAGTTGGCTTAAAACCTTACATTTCCTTCACATGACAAACACCTTGGATAATTCTTTTAATGTACAAACTGGAAAATTTTAATAGATGAAGGTTCCATCTTTCCTGATAGAGATGGCATAGATGTCGAAGTGATCTGAATACAGAAAACACTATGCTGCCCTGCCTTACATGTGTATTTCTACAGGACAGTAAAAATGGCTTCATAGTTAAGAACCCTTGATACTTTTCCAGAGGCCCCTGAGCTTGGTTTCAGGCATCCAAACCAAGCAGCTCACAAATGCCTATAGCTTCAGCTCCAGAGGATCTCACATCCTGTTCTGGCCTCTGCAGGCACCAGCACACACACACACACACACACACACACACACACACACACACACACACACACAGACAATCATAAATCATTTTTATTTTTTTATGCTTTCCACTATCCTCTAAATGCAGTTCTCCAAACTTTTCAGAACTGTATATTCTCAGGTGGCCCAAGGTAAGAATGGTCTTGAAAACAAAAGCTGTGTTCCTAGTAAAGAAATTCATGTTTCTCTGTAGGAAAAGTCACAGCTCTTCTGAGCCCCTCCGAGAAAAACACAGAAGCTCTGGTGTGAGGACATTTCAGGCAGAAAAAGCCCCTCTAACCCTCACTTTTCTTTGCAGCCTTGGTCACTGATGACCTCACAGATGCCATTCTCTGTGCCAAGAAAATTATTAAGGAGACCCAAGGAATGAACTATTGGTGAGTGTTCCTTGGGAGACTCAAACTGGCCTGGGTGGGACCTATACCATGTGTCTGTTCATAGTGGCTAGGGTGGACATGGAAAACTGATGTCTGCTGAGTATTCCAAACAAGGGAACACGAGGAGTTTACCTTCACCCCCATGAGAGTGAGAGTCCAGAGCAACACAGTACAAGGGACGAGTATGGGAAAAGATTTGCTGTCATGTGAAGGAAAGGGGTCTATCTATCAACACACCACATGGGGGGGGCAGGGAGCCTGACTTTGCTCTAAATTCGCGTGAGATTTATAGGCTGTGGCAGTATCCGGTAGAGAAAGGTAATAAACAGTAGTGAGGATGAAATGCTCAAATCTGTAAATGACAAGTAACAGGATCCACTTCCAAGCAAGCTCCTTTCATCTCCCGGGCTGTATTCCTAAGGAATCCTGATAATCAGGCTGCCCATTCGGTAGTTCAGAGCGGTGGCGCTCAAAGATCCATTCGGCTTGGTGAGGCAAATGGTGACTGGGAGGAAATGAGGTGACAGGACTCACACACACACAGACATACACACAGAGAGACTTTAATGAGACAGGAATGGAAACTTGGGATGTCTGAAGCAGGTTAAGTACTGAGTAGTCTTTGGAGGGTCTATGTGCGTTCACTGGGGTGGCATGCTTCCTTCTGCTGTTCCCATTTCCGTCTCCTCCCCAGGCAGGGCTGGAAGAAACACTGTGAGGGCAAGGACTTGTCTGAGTGGACAAGAGGATGTGAGGTCTCCTGACCTGGAGCAGGTGCAAGGATGCTTTGCTGTGACTTCTCAGATCTGTAATGAGTATGTATTCCTTTCTCCCACAATATCCCTTCTCAAAGCTGGAGAGAGGATCCACGCTGTATTTAAAGGAAATAAATATTTCCATTTAAATGTCTTCACTTTCCCCTGGCTTGAGTTCAGTGATATCATGATTACTTGATGATGTTAAGACTTGGGAAATGATCTCTAGAATGTTAAGGCCTTGACAGAATAAAATCTTCTTCTTTGCTATAAAGGTTCCTAAGTATGTAGCCCTGATGTGTCTGCTCATTGCAAACATGAGGTTTCTGAAGGTCAAAAGATGCACTTGATAAGGAACCTTAAGAAGGCTGCCAGCCTGTTTACCAACCCCTAAAGTGTGTGGCCATTCTTTCTAGCCAAGGGACACTTAGCACTTCCTCAGATCAACACTGCCAAGGAGGACACTCCTGCATCCTGGGTGGAATCCTGAGGGCAGTTCTACAAGAATAAAAGATGGAATCATAGTTCTTAGCACCAACATATGGAGCAATGGTTCTGAACTTGGAGGTCTTGACCCCTTTGGGTGGCACATATCAGCTATCTTGCATATCAGATGTTTACATTACAGTTCACAACAGTAGCAAAATCATTTATGAAGTAGCAATGAAATAATTTTATGGTTGGGGGTCATTACAACTTGAGGAACTTTATTAAAGAGCCATAACCACAACTGTTAGAAAACAACAACAACAACAAAACCTCCAGGCAAATGGCCACCTGTGCTGTCTATTAGCACACCAAAGTGCATGCTGGCTTCCAGACTCTCTCAGCATCTTAAACAAACCTGTTAGAGTTCTAGGCTCAGCTCCTCTCACCCGCCCCCTCTTTACCCTAAATTTTAGCTCATGGTCTTCCCTTCCCCTAGCTTTTCATCCCTGTATAACCCTGTCATGCCCTCATTTTATACAATGACAAAGTTGTTTTTATCTCAAGACATGCAGATTGGATTAGCTTGGCCTGGAACCGGATGTCCACTTGAAAGGGGTCTATATCATGCTGCAGTGGCCTGAGGGCACTAACCCAGGAGATACTTCCAGGGTGGCTCTGCTGGAGATGGCCATGGCTCCCTCTCCTGATACACACAGTAGGATATTTCCACCCATCGGATTCAGGTCCAGTTTCCTGTACACATCTGTCAGTCCCACTGGGCCACAGTTGATTGATACTTTGATTCAACCTGCTTTGTTCTTAAGTTGAGGGGAACTTAGTAAGACTCTTGCTAAATGCAGCATAATCTAGACCATATTAAACTGAGGTTTTGTTGAAAAAAAATGGTTACAAAGTACCAAGCCTGCATTAAATGGAAGTCCCCACAGACTGATGAATGTTGTCCTAACACAAAAGCCTGCAATGATACCCTGGTGCCACTGCCCAGCTCTGATTGTTGCTCGCTTCATACTCACTAGCTTAATCTTTAATCTTTTAAAAATCGTAACAGCTGCTTGGTAGAGCATATCCATCAGTATTGTCACAATTTAACAATCATCATGAACCATGGGGGGAAAACCTTTCAAAGTACATTTAAGAATTGAAAAATAGTTCCATAAGGTGACTTGAGAAAAACTGAAAATAAAAATGTAGCGTCCATTAAGGTTCACTAAATCAATAACCTGTGCCTATAGAAGTCCATAAATATGTATCTTCACTTCTATCACCCAGTCATCCTGCAGTTCTTAGCGGAGCCTCCTACTTCATTAAAACCAGTGGCACCAAGTTAATGAGTGAGGTTGGCACAGACCTGGCGCCAGCCATTCAATGGGTAGGGGAAAGAAAAAAAATCCCTAAAGTTCAAGATAATAGGAAGCTTGCTGGCGCTATGTGATTGATCTTTTTTTGCAAAACTCATAAAATTTCCAAACACGCAATCTTAATATTTCCCTCCCCCAAATGATTTATTTATTCAGTATTTCTATAAATACTAATTTAGGATGAAAATATAATTTTCTATAATTAATGCCCCAGAAATGCAAGAGGAAACGATTACTTCTATTCTTAGGTTATCTTTATTTGACAAAAGAGTTAGAGAGGCACCAACCCCATTCTTTCCCTGCGTGTGGTTTCCATGACACCCGGGAGCAGGCTTTCTTCTTTCTTTTCCCTGGCAACCACCGAATCAGTAAGGCTACCATATGCACTCAGCAGATGGTTAATATTGGGGGTGTGTTATGAGCACATTTTTCCCCCTTTGGAGACTGGATCTTGAGGAGACCCACACACACACCACTATCTCTGTCCTTTTCATCTCAGCTTGCTCTCTAGGGCCCCATACACTGTCTGGTCCAGTCTGCCATCTTCCTTGACACCTCATGCATCTAGTATCCCCTCTTTAGATATGCTTGACACTCTTTCTTGCCTTGGCTGGAAAAACTCTGTTTCTTTGCTGCAGCTAGACTTCAGCCCAATCTACATAAAGTTGCCCTCTCCTCTGACCCTCAGAGGTCTTTCCTCTGAGTTCATTTTGTCCAGGGCTGGTATTTCTATCCAGTCTGTAAACTTGATGCCTGGGATTTTCTCTTTCACTGCCTTGGTTTCTCGCAATCCCCTTTGAAGTAACAACCACATAACAGTTGGTTATCGAAGCCAATCAAGTGAAGTTTAGTTCTGCTGAACACGTAGAATGGCTAAAGTGTACAAGCAGCATCTTGTATTTATAACACTTTTATTTTCAAGATGCTGTTTGCAATAACCTTGGCATTGAGTAAGGCATGCTTCGTTTTCTGCTGGTCAGTCAGGTGCCAACTGGAGAAGCACTTCTCCACCCACAGGTGTGACACACATCTGTCTAAGCTTATCCTTCCATGAGGTCAATGAAGGTCAGGACAGAGGCTATCATGGAAGCTATAGACCTGGAATGTTTCTTGAAAGTTCATGTGTTGAAAGTTCAATTCTCAGCTTATAGTGCTATTGGAAAGTGTTAGGAATGTCAGAAGTTGGAGCCAAGCTCATCAGGTAAGGGTACTTTGTGAGTAAGTTTAAGGATCTGAATTCAAATCCCTAGAACACACTTCTTTTAAAAAGCCAGCTATGGTTGCCTTTGCTTGTAGCTCAGCACTCTAGGAGACAGCAGGATTTCTGGGGACATGCTGGCCATCAGCTTGGCTGCAGGCTCAGTGAGAGTCCCTGTCTCAAGGAAATAAAGCAGAAGACAAGAGAACATCTGATGTCTTCCCCTGGTCTCTGTACACAGCATAGTCACATCTGCCTTCACATACATTCCAGGTGTACAACACATACACAGAAAGAAGTTAAGAAATATTTCAGAAGGTGGAACCTTCGTGGAGAAAGCATATCTTCTGCTTCCTGGCCAACATCTTTCTAACACAAGGCTCTGCCTCACCATAGAGATTATGACCCTGAAACCTTGAACCAAAAAAAATCTTTTATCCCTAGTGTTTTATTACACTGATAGGACTCTGGCTGACTCAGAAGCTAACTGTCCCATTGGGGACAGAGAAAGAGTGAACCTCTCTATATACACAGCCAGATAGTGGACACCTGTGACCTCTTGGGCTCCTCACTGCTGATAAGCTGTGTATCCTTGTCCTGTATATCCTTATACTGGCCTTTCTTTTCCTCAACTTACCAGTCAATCTGTGATTATAATAGAAATTTATATTTATCATGAAGCACAAAGAAAAGTATTTTCCAAAACTACAAAAGTTAAATATCGTTATTTAATTGCTACAACATTTTTTTTGCTTTTCTTCTACTTTATCTACTCTCTGTAAAGTATTTTACTTTGTATCCTGCTTTTTTTTTTTTTTTTTTTTTTTTTTTTTTTTTTTTTTTTTTTTTTTTTTTTTGCTGTACTGTATCCACATGGAAGAGCATGAGAGTGCTCACAATTCCCCAAAGCTCATTTCCCCTTCCTTCCGTCTGCAGTTGTAACTTTGGGGTAACCAAGAGCATTTTCAGACCTTAGACTCTAAGCCAAATTCTCCAAAATGCCCTTTTCTCCTCTCACTGTTTATTCTGCTTCAAACTGCACAAAGTCCTCAATGCATTTTTACAGTCTCTGTCATCCCATGGTTTAGAGGCCATGTAGAGCTGCTTAGGGGTGGGATGGAAGGAGGCTAGGAACCCAATGTTGATTACAGTCTCAAAAAAATTAAGGTCTGTGATCTGCCATTGGTTGGGACTGTAATGGCAAATCAGTTTCAGTGTCCCTGGACACAGATCAAAGTCAACAGCAAACAGAGCGGAGAGAGCTGAAGAAAGTATGGGAGTCAGCTTCGTGACCAGCTGTGTGCACAGACAAGGTACCACGCATGCGTCTGCATCTCTCTTGCATGATGGGAGTGCTAAGTGCTGTACACAGTACGGGCAAAGGGATCGCTGCGGTAACAGAAGAACACGCAGACCTTAACGGTGGCTGCTGCTGCAGCTCAGCCTCTTCCCTGTCTTTCTCCAGTATGCTATCACAGGCTTTGCAAACACTTCTCAGGGGCAATATTTTTCATGAGATAATGAATGACTCACTCCAAAGGCAAAGGAGCAGATCCTGAAAGAGAGTCATATGAAACTGTGGTTGAAACATTTTAAAGCCTTCCTGCAACTGTGATTTCCAAGCTATGGGGAAAAAAGTAAAAAAAAAAAACAAAAACAAAAACAAAAACAAAAAAACAAAAAAACAAAAAAAAAAAACCAACCATGTGGCTAGATTTTCCTGGCTGCTCCCTATCACATCCACACTGGCAGCACAATTCTTAAGGAAGAAGAAAAATCTAAATCTATAGTTACCTTGAAAAGCATTCATGCAAAAATAAAGGCCAGATTCAGAAGTAATCCGACTTCTGCATTGCCTTTCAAAACAGTATCCTGTTACCGACTAAAGCAAACAGAGCAATCTGGAGCTGACAGGCTGCGCAAAAGGGCAGATTGGGAAAGATTAAATGTTTGTGAAAAAAAAAAAAAAAAAAAAAAAAAAAAAAAAAAAAAAAAAAAAAAAAAAAAAAAAAAAAAAAACCAACCTGTACCGCCCTTCACAAAGGGCTGCCTCAGTCGGGAATAAAAGGAATGGAAAGCAGGAGACAGAGACGGGAGCTAGAAGAGAATCTGAACCTTATCTTTGCTGGGCAGGTCTGACCAGGAAAGGAGGATGTGGGGACAAAACAGAGGAATACAGGGTACTTCTCCTGCACCCTGCCAGTGAGGGCTGGGCTCCTGTCCTGCGCTCCTAAACTGCACTTTTGACCTCTTCAGAGAAACCAGGCCACTTGGGCTCAGGCCCATATGGAACTGAGATAACTTGCTGCTTTGAACTTGCCAGGCTGGGATGGCACAGCCTCACTCCACTGTCACCCACCAGCACCAGCACATTAATTCCAAGGAGTTGCTGGGGGTGGGGCATCGTGGAGGTGGAAAAGAAGGGGGGCCTGAGGTAAGGTAAGCGAACAATGTCCTATGCACATCAGCCCCTCAGACAAAGTCTGCCAGTGGGCACTGAAAAAACAATTGGAAAGGGGGAGATTTGGTAAAAATTGTTAACAATTACCATTTTCAGCTCAAAGCTAGTCTTTGCCCTAGAGACAACTTTGGTGGCTGCTGAGAGTTTAAACCTTAAAAGGATGAGGGTGTGGGTAAAAGGAAGGGAGGAAGAAATCTCACACAAAGTAGCACTGTGCTGAGCCAGAAAGGGGCTGATAAAATGAGAAAATTAGGCCCTGACTTTGTTCTGTGGACTTGGAGCTCCTCTGGGCCCCTGAAAAACTAACTGGGTGCTTCACATCAAAACACCCATGGGGATGCTTTCAACACAGCTCAGGTTCCCCACACTTGAGAGAAGAGCCAAGGCATAAAGTCCCCTGGGCTATTGGGGGCTGGGTTGGAACTGTGGTTGGCCAGACTTCACTCCTGAGAGTCCTTGGGACACTCCCTCAAAATGCTGATGCCTGGCCTTGTTCATCGGGTTAATTAGGCCTCCTAATTCAGTGTGTGTGTGTGTGTGTGTGTGTGTGTGTGTGTGTGCAAGGGTGTGTGTACACAAGTGTATGCAGGTCAGTGGTTGGTGCTATTTTCAGTTCCTCTTCATCTTATTTTCTGAGACAGCATTCCTCACTGAACTTGAACTCCCAGCTATCCAGACAAGCTGGCCAGCAGCACTCCATCCCCTTTTTGCACCACTCCATCTGCTCTCTCAGATTTTCTTTATATCTTGTCACGCAGACAATGACTTCATTTGAATATAAAATATATCAACTTCATTTACAAGTAGGGAATCAGGTAGTAAAACCAGTTCTGCGGACTGAAGAGGTGACTGACAGAAGCAGTTTCTACCTTTACATGGACCCAGGGTCGGTTCCCAGCACCCACATGATGGTTTAAAACCATCTATAACATCAAGTTGCAAGATCTAAGACACCCTCCTCTGACTTCCTCACATACCAGACATGTATGTGATACACATATACATGTAGGCAAACCACTCACAAAAAATAAATAATTCTAAAAATATTAGAGTTAGTTCTGGCAGACCAATAAGCTATGTATTTATGAGCAATTTACTGGAATGCCAGGCTCAGGCACTAAGATGCCCAGAGTCAGTATAACCTAATGTACATGGAAAAAACCATTTGCTTTGGAATTGGTTTTGTTGTTGTTATTGTTTTTTCCTGATAAATAGAAATTGTGTCACTAGTAAATAAAAACCTCCAGCTTATAATTTTTCTAAACTGAGGCATTTTAGGAAGCACTAAAGAGTGAACTGAAGAAAGTATGTTTTGACCCTGAAAAATATTTAAAGAACACGATTATTGCCTGCTTACCTGTCTTCCAAGTTTTGATCATTTATTTTAGTAGTGAGGAAATAAAGAGGCCACACTGTAAAGAAGAAATACTTAGGTAGCAAAAAGTACGTCTAAACCTAAAACTCACAAAATTATAGGTGCTATTTCTCCTGCTGACAGCCACACTATGCTCACCACACACCAGCAGCGGCCACAAGGTCCTTCAGATCTGATGGAGACAGACTTAGTCCTTTAAGGGTTAAATACTACAAAGCCTTTCAGGAGAGTCAATCTTTCTACTACTCTAACAAAGTATCTGAGATATTCGTGATATGAGAGGAAAGTTTTACTTGATACTGTAGTTTAGATCTGGAGCAGTGGTTCTCAGTCTGTGTGTCGCGACCCCTCAGGGAGTTGAACAACCCTTTCACAGGGGTCACATGTCAAATATCCTGCATCTCAGATATTTACATTATGATTCTGACAGTAGCAAAGTTACAGTTATGAAGTTGCACCAAAAATAATTGAATGGTTGGAGTCATCAGAGCATGAGGAACTGTAGTAGAGTCGCAGCTTACGAAGATGAAGAACAACTGCTCTTGAGTGTCACCCAAAGGCCAGTGTACTCAAGGCTTGGTCACCAGCCTGTGGCACCTTGGGAAAATGCTGGAACTTTCAGAAGAGAGGGCTAATAGAAGGAAGTTAATTACTGGGAGAGGTGTCCTCTGGGCTATTGGCACACTGGCTCCTTCATGCCCCCCTTCTTGATTCCTGTTCATCATGAGGTAAACAGGTCTCCTCCGCATGTGGTCATCTGGGATGCACTTCGAACCACATACTCCAAAGCAACAGAGCCAATGACTAGTGGCAGAAGCATCCCTTCCTCTCTCTTGCACAACTCAGCAGAAGAGTCAGACCTTCCAGATGAGGCCTCTGGGGCTCCCCTAGGAGGGTTAGATTTCTGCCTCGGTAACAACTGGAGCAGAATCACTACTAACCCTCTTCTGGAGATGCTTCCCAGACACGTCTTCTTATAGCTCTTCTCTGACTAAACAACCTGTCATTTTAATTTTTTGGTTAATCATCTTGGTTGTTCATAGTTATGTCTTCTTTTTAAGGAGCTGAATAAGAAGCTGGGTGTTGTGTGGTGTGTTGGGGATGCAAGGAGGAGGACCAGCCTTGGTGGCTTCACAAGAAGTTTAAGACCTAGGTTATAATTCTCTCTCTCTCTCTCTCTCTCTCTCTCTCTCTCTCTCTCTCTCTCCTCTTGCTCTCGGAAAAATGTGTAAAGTTGATTAAAGATTTTTATAAATAGCTAATAAGAAAGCAAAATTTTCATCCACTTTTATAGTAAACATAAAGCAGTCTTCATACCCATGGGTACTACACATCCTTACATTCAACTAGCCAGATGGAAAGATATTTGGGGGAAAAAAATGTATAGATACTGAACACATTAAGAATCTTGGGTTTTTATTGTTTCCAAAATTCTTCAGCCTAGCAGACACTCGAATGGTCTTTACACTGTAGTGAATGCTGCCAGTTGTGAGAAGTGACCTACAGCAGATGGGAGAAAGTGTACAAGCCATATGCTAATCTGCTGTCAGATTTGAGAGAGGGTCTTCATGGTGCTGTGAATGATTTTGGCTTTATTTTGAAATTCTTACATTTTGTTCTTTATAGACTTTCTTGAATTAAATTGTGTGTGTGTGTGTGTGTGTGTGTGTGTGTGTGTGTGTGTGTGTAGCAGTAGTAGTAGGGATTTCAAATGCTATTATCTTAATCACTCAACTACAGAATGTAATTAATGGCTAAACTCCAAGCCTCATTTGAACCTAGTAATATAAGGTGGAAAATAGGCATGTTTGAGATGTTTCTGAGCAGTGAGTTAAGGAAAGTGGGGGAGAAAGAGGGAAGGAGGAGGGGAGAGGGGTGAAGAATTCCTCTGAGGATTACATGGTGGGGTGCTGAGCAGCTAGACAGAAGTTCAGGTCCAGAGCCTGTGAATAGTACCACAGTAAGTAGCTGTCACTGTGGAAGAGACAGAGCAATCTGGTGGGACAATCTGTGTGGCTTCAGCCTCATCTGAATACTAAGAACATGTGAGACCCATGCATGCCACAGCTGCTCATGACAGTCATGTAAAACCTTTTAGGAAATACTGATTCAGGACTGATTGTAGTTCAGTGAGACAGCACTTGCCTAAGAAGATCTAAAGCCCTGGGTTTGGTCCCCAGCACTGCCAGAAACAAAACCCAAACATATGGAGTGCTCAGCTCGACTCACAGGTTGCCAAGCCTAACCTGTGGGCTTGTGGCCCTGAAAACAAGGCTTCTAATAACCCAGCCCTGGTCACTTCCTTCATTTTGTCTAGTGCCCAAATGCTGAACTTCATCCTCCAGCTGCTCTTGGAGTTTTCAATACACTGGCTTTTGCAAACTCCTGACCTCTAGAGTAGAAACCTTTGAGAACCCAAAGAAAGCCATGCTCCTCGATCAGCAGAAAAGCATGCTCACTTATTGTCCTTGAACTTAGTCTATGGCAGTGGTTCTCAACCTGAAAATCACAACCCTTTCACTGGAGTCTCCTGTGAAAATGTCTGGGAAAACACAAACATTTACATTATGATTCATAACAGTAGCCAAATCATAGTTATGAAGTAGCAACAAAAATAATGCTGTGTTTGAGGGGTCAGCACAATGAGAGAAACTGTATTAAAAGGGTCGCAGCGTTAGGAAGGTTGAGGAGCACTGGTCTATGTGATTCTATGGCCTCTCCCTCACCCTGGAGAAGCCATTAGTTGGCTCTAAATTTAAAATTTCTAATTTGATATAGCATCCCCAGATATTAAGATTCCTCACATGTAGCCCTGGGCTAAGGGCATCAAGAGCACTTCCTGTGGACCATTCTTAGGAAGCTGGCCTCAGGTACAAGCACAGGACATGACTAGTATCACTAGCAGCTTCCTAGGGCTTCCCAAACACTGGATCTGAGTTTCACCCTCAGAGGCACTTATTTACCTAGTCTGAAATTGACATGGGCATTTTAAAGTCACCCGTGCCTGTCCTGGAAGCCTGGGATAAGTGCCATCTTGACAAGTTGGGCTGGTGGAAGGCATTGTGGACCTTACTCTATGATCTGTTGCATAGGGCACACCCTAAATCTCTCCCAGCTGTAGGCTAGGCTCAGCAACTGGCTTTATAAGCTCTTTAAAGTTTCATCATCGAAAATATTGAATGTGTTTAGCACAATGAAGCTAGACTGGGACCAGACAGAGAATGAGAAATCTGGAAGCAATGTGACTATGGTTCTTCTTCGCATTCTCAGGAACCTGCCTATCTCCTCCATCAGTAATTTCTTCAGCCAGCTGGGCCAGGCAGCCCTCAGTTCACACTTATCTAGCATGGCCACTAATTTAGCTCCTCAGATCTCTGATAATCTTCAAATAGTGTATTAATGTCACCTCCTGGTTAATGTGCTTCGTGTAACATCTCCACATTGCTCATACTCTAAACTTTTACCATTGTTATTCTGACTTCCAGTCACAGTCACTGCAGCGGCAGGCATCCATGCCCCCTTCCACGGCCCTAAAGAACCTCAGCTTGTGGGTGATGATTATTGACATGACGGCTTTTAAACCAGAACCAAACTGAGCTACTTCTAGAGTTTGAGGAAGAGAAGTTGAAGTCTCCACTGCATCTCTCAACTTTCAGGAATGTCTTTTTAAGACTAAAAATTTGAGAGAATTCTAGGAAAGCCCAACCCTAGTGAGGTCAGGGTCGCCACCAGGGAATTAGTGTAATGGTTTACAGGTACTTTCTTGGGTGTGACTAAATTCTGGGGCAGGGGAAAGGCCTGAATGTGAGGGGGAAACGTGACTAGACTGAGATGTCTAAGCAGAAGTCACTCTGGACATCCAAACTACTCCTGAAGTACCTTTCCAGTCACAGGCTCTGAAATGTCTAACTCACACAGTAAACACAAGGCACCTTTTCATCACGCTTACTACTGTGCCATTCAAAACAGTCAAGCTTGAGCAACTAGCCAGATGTCCACAACCCTGTGAATGAGCAAAGAAAGTGTGGTACCTGTGTCATGAAACAAAAAGGAGATGACTTGGGGTGGAAGAATACAAAAAAGCAGGAGGCTGGCGATAGGAGTAGGGGATGGTCTCATCAAAAGCAAACTGCATGGAAATGCCATAATAAAACATTGGTATGCTGGTTTAAAAAAATAAACACACTCCAAAAATTAAAGATGACATGGTACTTAGACACAAGGGGGTTTTGTTCAGCTGTAACAAAGAATGAAATCCTGCCGTTTGTAGGGAAATAGATGGAACTGAAGGTCATCATGTTATGCAAAGTAAATCAGACTTAGGACAAGTAAGTAAATATGTTTTCTTTCATGTATGGAGCCTAGATTTAAGTCTCTCTATCTCTCTCTGTCTCTGTGTCTCTCTTCTCTCCTCTCTCTCTCTCTCTCTCTCTCTCTCTCTCTCTCTCTCTGTGGTGTGTGTGTGGTATGGTGTGTGTGTGTGTGTGTGTGTGTCATGTGTGTCTCTCTCTATGGTGTGTTGTATTGTGGTGTGTGTGTATTTCTCTCTCTCTGTGGTGTGTTGTGGTATGGTGTGTGTGTGTCTCTCTCTGTGGTGTGGTGTGGTGTATGTGTG
>PVIH01019453.1:0-35325 GCA_004025045.1 Sigmodon hispidus | reverse complement strand
AAAATTTTTTTTTTTTTTTTTTTTTTTTTAAAAAAAAAAAAAAAAAAAAAAAAAAAAAAAAAAAAAAAAAAAAAAAAAAAAAAAGTAGAACATACAGAATGAAAGTAAAAAAGCCCTGAGGCAAAATGTGGATGAATAGAGACAAGTTAAATTAAGTTAAAAGAGCTAGTGGGATAAGACTAAGCTAAGGCCTAGCATTCAGAATTAATAAGTCTCTTTGTCTTTATTTTGAGGCTCGTTGTCAGCCCAAAGAAAAAATTACAACTCTACTACCTCCTAATAAATCACAAAAACAAGCCATAAAATGATCAAATAGGTTGTAATTAATTTCATTGTAAATCAAAGAGAAAAAAAATTCAGTGGAGGAAGCTGGAGAGATGGGTCAGTGGTTAAGAGCATTTCCTGCTCTTGCAGAGGACCAGAGTTAGGTTCCCAGCACCCACGTGCTAGGTAGCTCACAACCACCTGTGATTCCAGCTCCTGGCAATGAATCTAACTCTCTCTTTTGGCCCACTTGGGCACCTCAACATGCATGTGCTCATTGAAATACTCACAGACAAGAATAAAAATAAACTAAATCTCAAGGAGAAAAAAAAAAAAACAAGGTTTAGAAAAATTTAATGACAATGAAATTTCATTACATTAGTTTTCCTTTTCTATCAAAACCACAATTTAAATCCCAGTTGTACTAAATAAATGGCAAGTTGTTACTCCCAAAATGATGCACAGAAACTGAGGCTTTGTTCTTCTATCATCTTTTACATTCTTGCAGAAAGGTCCTTCTCTGCGTTATATTCCACATCTTATACTTCTCACATTTGAAGGGATGTTTCTGTTTTATTTCGTGCAATGCTTTGATGGAAGAGGATGCAGATAACCACAGCCAAACACCAGGCAGAGCTCTGGAAGTCCAGGAGAAGATAAGAAGGAGGGATTGTTTGATCGAGGGGGTTGGGGGTCATGATTGGGACATCTGCAGGGACAGCTGAACCAAGCTAGTTGAACCAAGGGCTGTGGAGCTTGCATGAGATCAAACTGGGCCCTCTACATATGGGAGACAGTAGTGTAGCTTGGTTTGTTTAGGGGGTCCCTGTTGGTGGGATCAGTATCAGTATCTTTCCCTGGTACATGAGCTGGCTTTTGGGAGCCCATTGCCTATGTTGAACACCTTGCACAGCCTTGATGTAAGAGGGAGGGAGTTGGACCTGCATTGACTGAGTGTGTGGGGCTTTGCTGACTCCTCATGGGAAGCCTTGCCTTTTCAGAGCAGGTGGAGGGTAGGTAGAGGGAGGAGGCTTGAGATAGGGGTGAGAGAGGGGAATCTGTGGTTGGTATGTAGGGTAAATGGAAAAATAAATAGTAAAAACTAAACCATAAACGCCCAAAATAGCAATTCAATTTACTTTAATGTGTTAACAAGTAGAGCTTCATATTCTCTAACTTGTAGGGAAAATAAAGTAATGCTTGATCTCATGTAATGTTTTGAGCCACATAGAGCCTGGACAGAATTTGCTTCTTTTTTTCATGTAGTCAGTCTACTGATGTCTACAGAATAACATCGACATATATTGTCAAAAAAAGTAGAAGAATATGATTTCTCTTCTTCTGAAGGTGTTCCTCTGCCCATCCAAATAGTTAGTTATTTTTATGTGGCCATTAAATGCAACACAGAACAGCATGTAACTAAATAAGTGTGAAAGAATGAAGTATGAAAAAAGCAAAACCAGCAGCTTATCCTGGTGGTAGTAACAGTAGATGTCACATGTGATTCTTCTGCTTCTCTTCTTTTTGTAGTTCCTGCGCATCATTTTTACTTTATTGCGATCAACTCAGCCTTAGATGTCAATATGCAAATTTAAACCTAAAAAGTAGCAATTTTATTTATTGTATAACAAATAAACTTATTAGTACCTTGGCATTTTATTCATTTATTAGCATATAAAGATCAATAATGAATTATAATGAAAATTACTGTTCTCATTTTTTTATTTTTAGAAACTATTACTCAGTATAATTAAATGGTCCCAAGAAAAATGCTTTGTAAATGCTATAGGTAAAAATAAATTTTAAGTATTTGGACTTAAATAAAAATTTATTATTTCTTATAGCATCCCACCTGTGAAAATAATGAGTTCAGCCAAATACGGTTATGCATACATTTAATCTCAGCACTCAGGAGTCTGAGGCAGATTGATCTCCATTTAAAATCAGACTGGTCTATATAGTGAAACAACAAGTTCCAGAGCACACTGTCTCAAAAAATAATTGATAGATAGATAGATAGATAGATAGATAGATAGACAGATAGATAATATTCGTTAGAATTGTGGGTCTTAAAATGTGAAATGACTAATAAACATTCCATTTTCCTTTTTCCAAATAACTACTTATGCAACCCTCTCTTTCTACAAACTCACTTACACATTTCCATTTGGTGCTTTATTCAAGCACAAGCTCATTTCTCTACCTCATTGCCAGTTTATCCAGGTCACATGTCCAAAGTCTGAAACTAGTCCTGCTGCTTATAACCAGACTGCAGAGACTACAAAGTTCATCCTTAATGTCATCAACCAAGACTATTTCTTTACTTGTCCCATGTATCTTAGATTATTAGCAAATGTTAGAAGCAATTATTTCACCACTTATTTTAAACAACCTACAAAATATGAGTACTTCCACATATAACCTGAGTACCGCTGTTACAGACAGCAAAATTATCAAAAAACATTAATAAGAGTAATAATCAACTCATAATATTTGTTCTTTATAAAGAACAATTTTGTTTTTAAATTTAAATTATCTATATATGTCAGAGGTTAGCTGATTTCCAGTTGTTATTCATGTCTCTAGGGTGCCCTTAGAGTCAGGAAGAGGGTGATGGATCCCTGGGGGAGCTGCATATGGTTCTGAGCCACTCATGGGTACTGAGAACTTAACTGTGTAAGAGCTGTACTAACAGTTAAGCCATCTCTCCAGTACCTTATATTCAAATTTTTATGACTGACTTTAAAAATGCCATTGTTTTTTATTTGCATTTTAATTCATACAAGATCTTATATTCCATTAGAATATGTGAACATAAGAAGTTGTGCTAGTGAATTCCCAAGGAATAATTAGAATAGTAATAAGAGTGCAAGATATTCCCTGAGGCTTTTAGAAGGAGTAGAAAGAGAAGGAAAGGAAGAAGGAGGAGGAGGAGGAGGAGGAGGAGGAGGAGGAGATGAAGAAAGGTGAGTACAGGGAACTACAGCATAATTCTGCAGCTGGAACAAAAACTTTCTGCTTGCCCAACAGGAAGCTCTGGAACTCATTAGCCATCTCCTGCCCCAGGAAATTGCCAGGCCCAGGGTACCATGATCCTGCTCAGAACTTACCTAGAATGGAGAGACCAGTTTAAGGCATGTGGAAGCTGTAGGCAACCACACTGGCAGGATACAGCCAGTGACTTCAGCTGAGTTCAAGGGAATCACCTGCAAGACAATTTACTTCTATTGGGAAATTTCACAAAAGAAATGAAGTAAATTTTTAAGTGTCTCTTTTCGTTTTCATTTCTCATAAGCTGTGTTCTGCTTGTTTCCTGTGAACAAGGAATTTCCTTTGTGTTTATTTACTTTGGTTTTGGTATTCCAGGTTTTATTCAGCATTTTGCACTCATGGGATTTGTTTCAATTCATACTTAGAGTTTATTGACTAAGAAGAGGATACCTAAATATTAACTTCAAAACCACCATTACCTTCATTGCTTCGTACTAAAAACTTGAAAAAATTATAATAAAGTCTGTTGCTCTGAAAACATATATAGCTCATAAAATTCCTTTACATAATAAAATTTAAAGCTCTAACTTTTAAGTAATACCTGTTATTTTGCCAACTTGAACATTCTTTCTCTCTCAATGCTTTTGTGAATATATTGTATCTATAGCATGTGCATAAGCATTTTGTGTGTGTGTGTGTGTGTGTGTGTGTGTGTGTGTACATGTGTGTATATGCATGTGGAGCTTAGGAAGACAGGGTTTCACACTAAACTCAAAATAAACTATGACACTGGCCAGTGATCTTTAGGGCAACCCTCCACACACACACACACGCACACACACACACACACAGGCACACTCCTCCAGCTCAGACGAGTGCCACTCACTTGACTTTGTACAGGAGTACCTAATATAGAACTCACGTTTTCATGCTTATACAACAGAGTTTTACTAAATGAGCCATCTCTGTAGCCCTCCATGTACATTCTCCACCCACTCCAAGTCAAACTGGAATGGTCCCATCCTGTGAAGATATCCCCCCTTCCTTAATATTTTAAAATTTTCTTTAAAAAAAATCAGGTTTTAAAAACAAAAAATAGTGCAAAGACTTTCTGCCAGCTTCCACAGAAGAAAGGCATGCAGCTAGTTGTACGTTAAGACCCATTAGAGGTGACTAAAAGTAGTGATGTAAAGGCTGAAGTCAGTTGTCATTCTAGCTGAGTGCCATGTGCCACCAGATTTATGTTGTGTGTTGCTGTTTAGAGCTTCCTGTTACATGTAAATTAATCTCTTCTTTTATTTGTTCTTTGCAATTTAAATTTTTTTGGTTCTTAGCAACAATGTTCAATTGTTCTAATGGTTCTTCATCAATTTTCCCTCTCATTCTGTCATTTTGGAAATATAAAAATGTTTGTCATATTTTAAAAATATAATAACCAAGACATCTCATAGCCCATCCCCAAGGCTACCATTCTCACAGCATTCTCCAGTCATCATTTCACTGTCTGTTATTCCTTCCTATGTTATATTCTGTTCTTTTGTTCAATTTTTTAATGTTTCAGATTATAATATAATCACAAAATTCTCCCTTTTCTTTCCTCCCTCCAAATCCTCCCATGTGTCCCTCTTTACTCACTTTAAAATTCCTGGCTTCTTTTTTCTTTCTTATTATTGCAGGTATGTATGTATATGTATACTCCCAAATATAACCTGCTGGGTCTATATGATGTTACATATGTTTGAGGAACTGACCATTTGGCATTGGTGTGGTCTTGGAAAGGAATTATGTTCAGAAATGAATCATCTAGATTTTTATGGAGGGCATAACTATGACATATGCAGAGTTACATGCTAAGTGCAATGGCTCAATGATGATAATGACCTTTATTTTGTGCAGTCCTTATTTATCTCTGAGTTAGAATGTCTGTCATTCGACATGAAATAAGATATTCCCTATTCATCAGCTACCTATCTAATCAGAACACACCACACATTCTCTGTAATCTAATAGAATCATTTGACCATGGTTACAAGATAAACATGATGGATGTTACTGCAATTTAATGAGTAAGTAAACAGCAATGAGCTATCAGAGTAATTTTCTTATGGACTCCTATTGATGAACTATAAGATTAGAATGACAAAATATGGTTTCTAGCCTTGGATCTCTCAGTCCACTGTTTGCCGTAAAGTGTAAACACATCCAGCTATCACATATTATCCATATAGAATATTCTTCAAAATTTTACATTTTAGTGACTGGTAACTTCCAAATCACTTAAGTAACATTATGTTGTATTTTGATGTGCCATTCAATTACCTTTTCTGCATCATGGGTATTTAGCTACATAATGTGAATTATCATCTCAGCACAGAAATAGTATGATCAGCTAAATATTAATTCTGATTGGGTGCTAAAGATGAAGGGATGATATTTTGAGGCTTACAGCCAAGTTGATTCTTTTGATTTTCCCATTTCTGTGAGATAATTGATACCAACATTATATTATTTATTCCACAGTGTGTTTTTATGCCAACACTACAACATAATTTTAATAGCATGAATTATTGGCACCAGAGCTTATGTTTTGTTTTCTATTCCAATTCATAATTTATATACAACATTTAAAATAAATTACATTTGGTTAATTTGCAAAAGCTGTTTAGCCAACTGTCCAAGGTAAGCTATAATCATCATATGACAACATTTTGACTAATAAAAACATAGGTAGGCTGCTTTCACTGTAATAAAACATACATATATAATCAGATTATTCTGTAACTAAATCTGAATTTGCATGTTTACTGGGAGATGAGATAATTACTGTAGAATTGCCATGGTAACTAGAACATTTCCAGGCAATCATTGTTGAGGGATTATGTTGCTACCTCCCTATGCTTCAAATTTGCTCATATAGAAATGTTGCTAGATTAAAAAAAATAACTTACAAATTAATATAAAGTTATTGCCTTGCATTTGGTTCCCAGAAATGCCAAAATTCATGCCTTCAATAAAGTATTTCTGAGCATTTTTGTCTCGTTTACCATGTGTCTATTAGTGTAAAGAATCATTAGTGCTTATAAAGAGGAGCATAGAGTTGAGAGAACAATAATTATCCTTATTTGCTGACTTTTCATCTTCTTGTCATGGGGAGCTGCACAGAGCAGGATAATATGACTGGGAAGTTAACTCATCCACTTTGTTAATTGTGTGTATATTATGAAAAATGGTGAGAAGTTTCCTATCTTCTCCCTTAAAATAAATGGCCATGCTCTCAGAGAGTGAATTTCTGAGCACTCTGAAAGACGCAGAGCATTCAAACAACACTGAGAATGAGTTTCAGAACCATTGACATATACTTTGATACAACAACAACAACAATAAGAAACCAAAGATATTTCTTTAAAGTTTATATTATGTTTAAAATTTGATACAACTATTTTCTTTCTAGAAAATTGCAGGCTAAAAAATTAGGAAGATCTTTTCTCTTTTAAAAAAAATCAATCTGGGTGGGGGACACAAATACAAGTTTGAAGTCCCTGAACATTTATGCATAAAGAAAAAAAGGTGATATGGTCAGAGAGGTAGACAAGCTTTCAGGGCTATTTTGCCTTAGAGATTCTTTCTAATCTCTGTACTGGTCCCAGAAGTACACAGAAAGTCCAATCCATCAGATTCATGAGTATATGAAAGGTAAGAACTGGAATTTATATAACACTAGAGCAGATGTTTCTAGCAGACACTAAAAAGTTTCAAGAAAAACTTCTGTTAAAGAGTAATATATCAAGGACAAGGGTACATCAAAAATTCAAGTCCCTGGGGCTGAGGAGATGGCTCTGATGTTAAAAGTACTTGCTGCTTTTGCAGAGGACCTGAGTGTGCTTTGCAGCACCCACATAAAGGCTCACAATCAACTGTAACTGCTGTTGAAGGGGATCTGACGCCCTCTCTGGCTTCCACGGCACCAGAAAAACATACAGAATAAAGTCATATATGCAGGAACATGCATATACATAAAATGTCAAAGCTTCCTGGGCTTGCTAAAGTACCTAGTCTACCTTTCAGAGGTCCATGGAGGAGCTGCAGTTTTATCATTTGTGTCCATCTGAACTTATTTGTGGCTGTGAAAATAATCTAATCTCTAAGTCATCCATTTAAAAAACTCAGCAACTGGTGAACAGTGTGTTAATGAAGAGAGCTTTATGCCTTAGAGTTCTTAACTAAAAATAAAAGGAAAAATCAGCAGGGCATGGTTATACACACCATTAATCTCAGTACTCCCTAACAGAAGCAGGCTAATCTCTGAGATTTCCAGGCCAGCCTGGTCTACACAGAAGGCCTTCTCAAGAATAAACAAGAAAATAAAAAGAAAGAAAAATTGAGAAATGGTATTCCATTAAGAATTTTGCTAAACCCCAAATTCATCTGGGAATGGCAACATATGCCCAGGGCTTGTTATTTTAACTGATGTAGAAAGTTCTCATGCAAAATTCAAAACCACCTTATGATTTAAAAGTAAAATAAACTAAGTAGCAACAGAAGGGAAATACTTCAGCCTGTTAAAAGGTTGACTGTAAAAAGCACATAACCAACAGTTTAACATGCTAATGTCAAAAGACCACCTTTTTCTCAGCTTCCAGTCAAAGTATACTGAGCAATTAGTCAAGAAAACAAAGTATCATCTTCAGATGGCCTGTTGTTACATAGAGAATTTTAAGAACAGCATAAATATTTGTCCCAATAAGTAAGTTTTGTGAGGTTGCAAACAATATACACAAAGTGCATTAGCAAGGTCTTTTGAAATTCAATGAAGGGAATCATTGTGTGGATAAAAACACTGGAAAAAGTAAAGTACTCATAAGGTCAAATATGAGGGCAGCAGTTAGACATTCAGCTATAAGAAAGCCCCTGAAAAGCTACAAAACACAGAGAAGGAACCAGTGCTGAGAAATGTCAGAAGAAAAGGAGCTAATCTTTGTGACCTTGGTTTGTGCAGTAACTGTAATAAAGATGGCATCAAAAGTACAAGAACCAAAACAATAATCAGGCTTTACCAAAATTACATTTTTTTAACCTCAAAGGAAGCTCTCAAAAATGTAAAGAGGAGTCCCAACCTGGAGAAAGTTTACAACTCGCAAATATTGAACATCTCCATCCAGGACATTCAAGAAAACTTTCACAATTCTGTGGTGATATAGTGTATACCAAATAAAGCTTGCCTGAATATCAGAAGGCAGAGTCAGTCACAGAGGTCAGGAGGTGGTGACACACACCTTTAATCCTAGCACCCAGGAGGCAGAAGCAGAGATGTGTCTGTATCTCTGTGAGATCAAGGCCCATGGAAATACAAGAGATTGTTCAAATCTAGGAGAGAAACAGAACAGATTCAGGCTGTGGTGGCACACATCTTTAATTCCAGCACTTGGAATCCCATGCCTTTGTTCCCAGTACTTGGAAGCACACATGGCTTCATTCCTTCTATTTTGGCATATGATTCCCCTATTCAGTCTGAGGGTTCATGAAGATAGAATCTTCCCTTTTCAGCTGAGGAGTTGGCAGGGTGAGAAGTAGCTGTGGCTTGTTCTTCTGTCTCTCTTATCTTTTAACATTTGCCCCAATATCTGGCTCTAAGGTTTTATTATTAATACCAATTAGGATTCATGCACCACAATTCAAAAAAATCAATACACAAACAACCTAATATAAGTAGCATGAGCAAAAACTCAAATATGTGTCTCCAAAGAAGGTTTGAAACATCCAATGGACACAAGGAAAACTGTCAATGTCAAATCTAATTGGAGAAATGCAACTCAAGACCACAGGAGGAACCCAAGTCACACTCTCTAGAAGAGGTATGGTTAGAACCAGAGACCATCAGAGTAGTGGCAATGTTATTGAGAACCTGAAAATTTCCTGTTCTGTTGTGGGGTTATAAAATGATCCTGACTGCTTCAAAAAGCTAAACAGAGGTGGGGCTATCCTATGACTCTTCAGTTAGATTCCTAAAAATATATCCGAAAAAATATACATATATGTATATGTATAAGTATAGTCACAAAAACTGGTTCACAAGGTGTTCATAGGCACATTACTCACAATGGCCAAAAGTAGACACAACTCAAATACCTGTTAAGTAAAGAATAGGCTAAATAACATGTGCTATAGTCATACTGTACAATATTATTTGACCATGAAAAAAGAAGAGAAAACTAGTGCTGGAGAGATGGATCAGTGGTTAAGGGCACTGGCTGCTCTTTCAGAGGATATAGATTTGGTTCTCACCACCCACATAGCAATTCATATTGTTTGTAATTCCAATTCCAGGAAACTCATCCCCTTCTTCCAGCCTCTTCATGTACTGCATACATGTGGCACACACACATGCACATATATACATATATATGCAGGCAAACATTCATACATATGAAATAAAAATAAAAATAATAGAATATTTTTAAAGGAATGAAAAAATAACACGGTAGAAAACTGCTGAAAAGCTAATTGGAAAAGGTTGTCATTAAAGACTATACAATAGGATTTTATTCATATGTAATATCCATAATATGTAAATGAGGAATGACATATAGCATGTTAACTCTTATAAGGAAGTGGAGGGAAGAATGTGGATTGTCCACTTATGGGTATGAAATTTCTTTGTGCTATAATGGAAACATTATGAGTTAGATAGTACTGATGAACTGTGATGTAAGAAGCCGCACTCACTGCCGCCATTCCAAGATGGCGTCAACATCCTGTGCTCTAATGTGTAAATAAGTAGACTGTGCAGGTGCAAGGGAAATTTCCACTCCTTGTGCTCTGCCTCTCCCGTGGCGTCACCTCACCCAATTGAGCTACAGCCAATCTAAGTCTGACACGTCCTAGGCAGAAGTCAGTTTCCTATATAAAAAATGGGTTTTAGCCGTTTAGAGTCTCCGCCTTATAAGCTTATGCTCTCTCTCTCAAGATACATTAAAGCTTTTCTACAAAAAGATCCTATGTGTGCCGCATCGTTCTTTCTGGCGAGACGGTAGCGCAGGACAATGAACTACACTAAAAACTACTGAATTCTATTTCTTCAGGCATTGAACTTTATGGCATATGAATTACACCTCAATAAAACTTACATTTAAAAGCACTTGCATAAAACTGTAGTGCACAATTGAGAAAAGCCATAGATGTTCACAGATCTTGTGGATTAAAAATTACATACTGAGTATAAGACATTTTTCAGTGTTCTTGTGCCAGATGCAATCCTAGTCAATTACTAACGTATTCTAGCTTTGTCAGTTAACAAGAAGACCAATCCTAGACAAAGTAGGACAAAGAAGATAGCCATATTTTACTAGATGTGAAAAATCACAAAGCTGTATTAACAAAACTTTGGAGGATTGGCACCAAGTTAGAAACAACTGCAATTAGGAGAAGCCAAGCCATACAGGATCCAACACCCAATACTGACTAAAAACAAACAAAATATTGATGCCATTTACCTAGGGATTCCTCAGAGGCATCTACCAAGAACAGCAAGATGACACAGAGCTGAGGCTGGCCATACAGAGGGCTAGCGGAAGGAAATACTCTGCTCTGAGCCAGGCTCAGCCTTACATTTTCTTCCCACTGGTTGACATGATGCTCATGTATTGTAGACTCCTGTTTCTTATTACTGTCTTTACCCAGCCTCTTACCTGCCTGTATAGCAGCTATTTGTCTTATCTTTTCAAGTTCTAAAATCTGTCTTAAACTTGACCCAAAGTCCTTAATAAATCTTCATTCAGATCCTTGATTCAAGAGTGGACATAAAAACACAACATATAAACTATAATAGAAGAGCAAGCACATGAACATGTTTAGTGAAGTGCTTTCAATGATGAAGGAATGATAATCAAGGTTGGATATTTGTTATAACAAGTAACTTGCTAAAGCAAGCAAAGTTCTATTGAAGAAGTCATGTGAATTTATAAAATAGATGCCACTTAGAATATAGCATTATGCTTGGGAAGAGGAAGGGAATCTGCTGTTCCACAGGGTTACTCAGTAGCATGACATGCATTTGAAGGTGGCATCCAGAGCCTCTCTTGGGATAGCTTTACTGATAAAGTAAAAACTGTCCTTATTTTCCTTGCCTGGGAAAAGAAATAGCAAGCATTGTCTTTGCTAAGTGCCATGGACTAAAACATAGTCACATGAGCACACTAAACTAAAGGAGACTCTGTCTATTGTTTTATGTATCCCAGGCTAGCTTTGATATGTGTTCCAAAATGGCCTTAAAATTCTGATTTTCCTGCCTCCACACACTAGGTAGAATATTAGAATTGTAAGCTTATAACACTATATTAATTTTATTTCATGCCAAATATCAAACCTAGGACCTCATGCCTGCTGAATGCTAAGTACACACTCTACCAACTCTGCTACATCTGTGATGACTAAAGTTGTTTTAAGTTTTAATGATTTTGATTAAAAAAATATATAAAACAAAATTCTTCTAACCTGTAAGCCCTATTTGCCAAGCACAGATAACTTCCTGGAATGCTTAGAGCTATTAATCATAGAAGATAACAAGCCACCTGTTTTTACTTTTGTAAACAAGATTGGTTGTCCGAACTGCACCAGATGTGTTTGATCACACTTAATTGTGAGATAAGTAGACAGGAAGTATGTCAGGATATGTGTTTGCCCTTGATGGGGAAAAGGCAAGAAGTACAAAGCCTTGTGGGTTTTGCCCTTATAAGCCTCTGGCTAATATAATTCAGTGCCATACACTGAGAAAACTGGGTATGGGCCTGGTCAATGTCCATAGTCCTTGCCAGTATTTAATAAAACTTGCATAATATTGAGTTCAAAAAATCGTGGTAGTGGTCTTATTCTTGATCAGTGGAATTAAGACATCCTCAGCCTCTTCACACACACACACACACACAGAGAGAGAGAAAGAGAGAGAGAGAGAGAGAAAGAGAGAGAGAGAGAGAGAGAGAGAGAGATTGCATTTCTAGAATTTGGACCAAATTAACACAAATAAATTATTTGAAAATCAAGAAGTAACTGTCTCATATCTTTTAAAATATAGCTCAGAGAAGATGAAAATAGCATTTTCAAGTGAAAATGAAAATGAAATGAATTGGAAGACATGGCCTGTTGGTTTGTGGTAATTAGCTATGTCCAGAATGGAAGGGGGAAGAAAAGAGTATTGGGAAGCCTATGGCTTGACCTGAAGGATTCTGGGAAGCAATTGCAACAAGTTTTTAGAAATTAGCCATAAATGAACATCTTGAGGAAATTTATGAAAATAAAGCAAGAAAAGTGAGTTTCAAAAGACAAAACTCTGAGTCAATTAATATCATATGCCATTCTGAAAACAAATAAAAACCCCAGCATGTTTTGTTATAGTAGTAGCAGTAGTTATTTTACCAAGATTTCCATCACTATCCTGGGACAAGACAGTGCTGTCCACTTCAAAAGATAGCTATGGAGATTTGAAAATTGTCTAAAAGTATGTTTTCTTTCCAAATTCAACATCTAACATAGTAGTCAAGCCTTTACAAAGTCAAATGTATATTAACTCTACTCTTTTTTTTCACTTTTTAAAATAAATTTTTAAATTTTTAAAATTAAAATATAATTACTACAGTCCTTTCTCCCCTCTTCCCATCAACCTCTCCCATGTAACACATCCCCTTACTGCTATCTCAAATTCATATTTTTAATAAAATATCTTCTCATATGTCTGTTAGGAAACAAAGTTACAAAGCTGGTTTGTCACAATTGTTTGCATCTAACAGAGTAAAAATAATATAATAAATGAGAGGTCAGTTGTAATTCTTTTGTTTGTTTTATGCTCAAAATTTTGGAGATACATAAAGTTAGCTACTCATTTATTCATTCTTTCACTCAAGCATATAACTAGTATTTATTAAGAATTCAACATTTGTTCATTAGAAAATTAAATCAGAAAAGGTTTTTTGTTTCAGGGAAAATGGTTTTCATTAAATTTTGTTTTTTAAACACAGAGTAATAAAAGGCTTATGTGTATCTCCAACTCCCAACAATTACATACTTTAATCATTCTAACTAGTTATTTAGCTGACATTTACTCACCATCCAATCTCATATTTAAACAATAAAATATGCTTAGGACATGAGGGATACCAAAGTTATTTATAGCTAACTTCAATTTAATGAAATGAATATATAGAGGGGCACATAGGAATAATGTATGGAATTTACTGACTGAATGTGAGAAAAAATAGCAATTGCAAATAAGAATATAACATTTTTATGTTTACAATTTTTCTTTTTTTCAGGTTTTTGTAATAAGCTATCTACTTGACTTTATTTTATTTTATTATTTTATTTTGTTATTATGAACAGAGATGTTACACTTTCTATCCTTGTATATCCTTATTCAAGGTCCCTTCACCCTCCCACCACATCAGTTCATTCTCTGTTCTCCACATCCCCTCTCTGGGCAGGCAGCCTCCACTCCTGGCAGATCCAGTTTTCTCCCTCCAACCTCAAGACTGTAACTCTACTCTTTTTAACTTCTTTTTCAGAAAGTGTAAGTCAGAATTTCACAATAATTCTAATAAAACTTCCTTAATATACTTATATGTGATTGAGATAGGATATTAACTACACAGTGTTGATCCTTAAAGTCAAATTTATAGTGGATTTACCAAATGATGTGTTAATGGGGCTCCTATGTCAGTCGAACCTAGATATAGCCTCAAAAAGAATTTTCCCATTACTGTCTTTTCTCATTTTTAAAATGAAGAGCAAGAAAATAATTTCTAAGTGTTAATGAAGTGTTGAAGAACCTTTAAATGACTTCCCACTCCTATTGACCTTAGTTTGACTTTTATTGGAGCTTTGATGGACAATTTCAGATGTTCTCCGCTGTTCCACATCCACAGCTTTGAGATCCATGTGGGGTCATGTACAAAGGCAGCTTGACAGTGTGGGGGATGATAACTCTGGGGACAGCCCCCAGCCACCCATTCATGGTATGTAGATATTACTGCTCCTGCCCAGCAAGTCTAGGACACATTCTAAACTCTTCCAGGTAGCTTTTCTTCCTTCTCGGACACCTGAACTCCAGAATCACATCACAAATAAGATGTCTTTGCTGATCTTTCTGGTATATTTAAAGAGTTTTCTTTTGTACCTATGAAATCCAAGGTGCAGTCCATAACAGAGTTGAAAAACACCCAGTCACCACAGTAAGCTCAGCCCTGTGGTTTATATCTCATCTATGCTGCATTATCCTAAATGCTCTCAGAGCTTTTCAGTTCTCTGAACTTATCTTCAGTATCACTGACCATTCACTGAGTGACTAGTGTCAGCACATATTTACACAGTAAAATATCTGTTATTAATATACTCATTATTTAACCATGAGTTGTTGTACTTAAATATTCAGAGCAATATTAATGGAATATTTTAAGCAATTGTTTTTATCTCTAGTCTGTTAGGAGAGTGTCATTATTCCTCAATTTTAGTATAAACATATACTAAATCCATAGAAGCAGAAGTGGGTTATCCTAGCATTTCCTGTCAACAGTCAAAACGCCTTGTGTACAGAATCTTCTCAGACTTGTGCCAGGTATGACCCCAAACTGTTTCGAATGCTGTGTGCATGCTTTCTCCTGTGGCTGCTCAACGGTGAAAGGTACAGGATCTGTGAGTAGGACACTGATGATGTTAACTTGTCTTCGGTGGCCTGTGCCTCACTTGGCAGTGTGTCCAATGTTTGCTCTTAATACCTATTTTCTAAGCCTTGAACAAGAAACAAGAATCTGGAACACACTATACAGAGATCACTGCTGGCAGTAAGAGGAACCTAGGTTCAGAGATGAATCTTTCTTGGTAATAGCTAAAGCAAACTTTATATTGCTCAGGCAAATGGATATTCTATAGCCTGTAATGTTTTGGTTCTTTCTGGCTAATTTGTGACAAACTATACTATGTGAGTTTATATTGAAGATTAAATTTTAAAAGCAGTATTATTGACTAAAACATCATATTTTTTCAACATTGCTCAATACCAACAAATTTCTCCAAATAATGTTAGATAAGTTTATATATTTAAAATTGCTTATGCTGATAGCTATTTATACTTTATTTAATTCATATTAAATAGTAAGAAGAAGTTTGTAGCTTATATTTTATCTTAAAAAATTAAAATGTTGGCTTCCATCATTAAAAAGCAGTACTGTAACTCTCATGGTGGTAATGGAGATATTTTAAAGACACTGTCCCTCCCGTTGGCTATCAGACTATTAAAGACCCTAAGAAACTGACATTATCCACAAATTTTATGCCAAGAGGAAAAGTCTGAAATTGGGTGGCAGCCAGAAGTGAAATTTGTCTCAAGGAAGAAGATTTTCACATATTTCTGACACCTTGACAGGACAGCTTGCAGGAAGACTAGAGCCCAGACAATGATGATGGCCTAGGCCAATCTGTGCCCTAAGAAAGGGCTGGCCTCCAGGGAATGGGGAGGGTGGGGAAAAAGGACAAGGCTTTTCTTACGTCTACACAAAGAACTATAGGTAAGTAAGGAAGGCTGAGAGGGGGAAAAATAGAATGAGCACAGCAGTTGGCTATTCGATACCAACTGGGCATCCCAATACAAGTAATATTATACAGACTAACCAAGTTGTATTTACGTGTCTATGAATAACACACCTCCATTATCATAACAATGAACAACATAAAAGATACCGTGGATTTTAAAGAGACCTGGTTGGAGTATTTCACATAGTTTAGAGAGAGGAAGTGAAGGGAGGAAATGATGTAATTATATTATAATATCAAAAATAATATATATTTTAGTTAGGTACTATTTAGAGTGAGTATAGGGGTTGGCAAAATGACTCAGATAGTAAAAGCATTTGCCATGCAACCATACAGACCTGAGTTCAATCTCTGGCTGAGTTAGAAAATAATTTATGGAAGTTGTTCTCTGGCCTGTCCACATGTGCATGTCATGTGTATGCCCTTACTCACATTCACACATCTTCCATACCCAGCAATAAAATTAAATAGGCGAGGAAAATATAAAAGTGGGAGAAAGAGACAGTGATGCAGTGACACAGCTTGTCTGAGCCAGCATTCTATTTGTACAATGTCCATCTTTGTACGTCTTGCTTGGGCTACTGTCTTCTTAAGAAAAGGGACATTGTGTGCTGTTCTGCTTTTTGTATTGAAAGAGCTCTTAATTCTTTCTTCTGCGTGTTACTTTCTAAAGATTCCTTTGGTAATTCCCAAATGTCCATCTAACTTACCTCATGTTTTTCAGCAACTCCTTTTGTTATAGTCCCCTAGTCTGTGCATGGGTCTGGTCTGCTATCTTTTCATCTTAATAAAAATTTCAACATGTTTCTAATATGGGCCCTTAAGACATATTTTATTGATCTAGTTTCACTCATGGAAATACATTGAATCCTTTTCAACTTTACATATTCTGGAAATTGATTGCTTTATATTTTGATAACTTTCTATCAGAATGATAGAGTTCTTGTATATATATATATATATATACGCACACACATATATATATATAAAACCTCATAATGTCATAGTTATTAGTCCTTTTATTTTAAGCAATCTTATGAATATTTGAGAAAAAATTTCCTGGAAAATGGTCAGAGTTTAGGACCACCTTAGAACAAGTAATGAGAGGATTTGGGGTGTGTTTGGGATTCAGAGTGTGTGAATGCCACTGAACATTTAGAACACAGGTCTGCATTTTAAATCCAGTATGTGTAAATGCCACTGAACACTCAGGGCACAGGTCCGTGTGAGAGAAAAAGGTGAGAGGAAAAGGCAAAGGAAGCATCCCTAAACACTGCAGAGTAGGAGCTCAGGCTGTGGGGATCCGTCAGACAGAAGCCTAGTTAGACAAATGTCACCTTTGGAAACACACCCAGAGAATGCAGAGCTGCTTGTCTTTAGGTCCCTTTGGATGTTTTATTCATCCAATATTTGAGTTCATTTAGTTGTTTGCTTATATTAACTAGGTAAAGAGGAAGAAGAATGGAATGCTATGGAATATTCCTTTGCACTGTGTGAAGAGCTGTCATTGTGATTGGTTTCTTAAACAAACTGACTGGCCAATACCTGAACAAGATAAAGTTAGGAGGGAATGCCAAGCTGAGAATGACGTGGTCAAAGGAGTCACCAGGAGCCGAGGCGGGAGCAGGACAAGTTGAAGAACAAGTAAATCCATGAGCTACATGGCAAAAGGCAGATTAATAGAAATGGGTTAGTTTAAGTTGTAAGAGTGAGTGGCAAGCCTAAACTATTGACCAAGCATTTATAAGTAATATTAAGTCTCCAAGTTAATTATTCGATAAGTGGCTGCCAGATATTTCGGGATAGGCAGACAGGACAGGAAAACTCTGACAGCATATGGCACCCAACATGCAGGGCTACATACATCCACATAAAGCCTGGAAAAGCTTTAAAAGGGGTTCTAAAACCACACACACACACACACACACACACACACACACACACACACACACATTCACAGAATACAAAATCAAGTGCAGCTCTGTGGTAACTGTCTTTCCTAGAATAGGCCCTGTTTACTAGCAAAATATCATGTTCAAACCTATCCCCAAAAAGAAAGAGAAGTGTCATGTAATAAAAGTTACATTCATTTATGCTGTAGAATATTTGTTTAGTGATGCAACGATGTGTTTCATTTGTTTAATTCTGTAAAGCTGTGTTACTTTGCCTGTCTAAAACACATGACTGGTCTAATAAAGAGCTGAATGGCTAATAGGTAGACAGGATAGTGACATGTAAGGCTGCCAGGCAGATAGAATAAACAGAGGGAGAAAAAGAGAAGAGAGGGGAGGGGAGGAGCAAGAAAAGGAGAAAAAGAGGAGCCAGGGACCAGCCACCCAGCAACACAGCCAGCCACAGAATGAAAAGGAAAGAAAGTGGTATAAAATAAAGAAAAGTGAAGTCCAGAGGCAAAAAGTAGACAGGATAATTTAAGTTAAAAAAAAAAACTGGCCAGAAATAAACCAAGCTAAGGCCAGGCAATCATTTAAAAAAAAAAAAGTCTCATTTATTTATTTGGAATGGGTCCCCAAAGAAAAAATAAAATAAAATAAAAACCCGAGCTATGGGGAATCACTCTATTGAAGCCTACACACCACATGTACACACAGTTAGCATGCTGCCAGCTGTTTTAATTTGCATGAGAATACCTTTAAAAAATGAATTATATATTTCATTTTAATGGCAATGATGATGCATTTGAGATTTTAGTGATGAAAAACTCCTGACAATGTGAAATGACTGGCTGGATTACTCTATTTAATTCAATACAAATAAGATATATATATTTTACTAGAATCACTGTGGGGGAAAAACAGAAACACACAATGGAAACATGAGTGTTACAGTTCAGCTCTACAGAAATGCTACACAAAGTTCGGTTTTATATTACAAAAGCTTCTAAATAAAATTAAGTGGTCCTAGCCCATGGCTAGCTACTCCTGTCACATTTTTTCACCTCTGCCTCTGTCACAGCTCCCTCAGTCCAGAACTGTCTGTCATTCTTTCCGTCTCACTTTTTCCTTTGTCTCATAGCACTCTCATCCTGTATGCTCCTCTTAAAGCATGTCCCCAAGTCCCTGGATTGCCTTACCTTTCAGGAGACTATTTAGATGGTCTTCATGGAAAGTCTTTCTTGACCTCCAGGTCAGAACTATGTGTCCACGTAGAGAGTTCTTTAGCCTCAGACACAAAACTCATCCCATTATGAGTGGGTGTTGACATCTTTCAGTAGCCTGTATTTTCCCTACAGATGGAGACTATGGAAACTACAGTGAGGTCTCTCTTTGTTAATGTTCAAGATCAAATAAACACCCAAAAGATAAACTTCCACTGAACTATTTTGTTATTCTGAGATTGTGGGGGAGCAATGATATCTTTTAAACTACCTATCTAACAAGGTAACTTTTAAACTCTGGAAAGTATATTTGGGAAGCCATACTTCAAGGAAGGGGTACAGTGAATGGATTATGTTCTCATCCTAGCTCAGAATGTGTATTTTAAGGATTTTTCCAACAAATGATTTATGTAATATGATAATTCTCCCAGCCTGAGACTGTTAGTGATATAACAGAAGGCAAGACAGATTTCTTGGCTCTGTGAGAGTGAAAGAAATCTGGAGTGGATGGGAAGGCTAATTCAGATGTTGCAGACTTCCTCTTCACATTTAATTAGGCTGCAATTGAGAGGTCTCTAGTGGAGAGACACTAAGGAGAAAAAGATGGTAAAAACCACCTTGGAAAACTCAGGGTTGATAATAACTAACTGACTACTGCTCATGATGTTGAATGATTCTGCAATTTTCCTGCACTGGAGAGTGAGCCAAATAGCCTTTCAGGCAGTGTTGTCCTCCAAAGACATACAAACAGCACCTATCATTTGTTTGGCCCATGGTCTCAAATAGAGAAAGAATGTATAGTAAACTCACTCAATGTGTAATGTTTGTGAAAAATAAAACTGATTTTGCATTAGTGTAATGCTGGCTGGTCTTATGTCAGCTTGACACAAAAC
Source organism: Sigmodon hispidus (assembly GCA_004025045.1). Taxonomy (NCBI): domain Eukaryota; kingdom Metazoa; phylum Chordata; class Mammalia; order Rodentia; family Cricetidae; genus Sigmodon; species Sigmodon hispidus. Next base: position 15,489 of record PVIH01019453.1, on the reverse strand, counting down.
TAAATTATTTAAAAGGAAGAAACCTTAACTGAGAAAATGTCTCCATAATATTCAGCTGTAAGGCAAATTTTAGTTAGCTATTGATGGAAAAGGGCTCATCCCATTGTGAGTGGTTACATCCCTGGGCTGGTGGGCCTTGGTTCTATAAGAAAGCAGGCTGAGCAAGCCATAGGGATTCAGACACTAAGCAGTACTCCTCTATGGCCTCTGCATCAGCACCTGATTCCAGGTTCCAAGCCTGTTTGAGTTCCTGTCCAATGATGGACTATGATGTGGAAGTGTAAGCCAGATATCCCTCCCCAACTTGTTTTGGGTCATGGTGATTCATCACAGCAATAGAAACCTTAAATAAAATAAAATATATATTGTTTCACCTAGTTTTGTATGAATGCAAATGAAGGGTATGGGAGTTTACAGCAGATGAAAACCAGTATTTTACAGCTTGATGTACCACAAGAATGATTCTGAACTGGGAAATCCCATTAGGCAAAGTCTATGGGGATATCCATTGACTGGCCACATTAGTCAAAGCCTTTGGCGTGACTGGCTGTGGACAGTGATTGCTTCCTGTCTGTAACTTTCTCAGATGCTACTGCTATGCCTCCCTTATAAGAACAGCTGTGAGGTTCTTTCCACAGCCCTGTGTTTTACATCTTTGGGCACACTTATAGTTGTGGATAGTCAAGTCTGATGTATAGAAAAAAATACCAAAATATTCTTCTTTATTGACACAGAAAAGTATTTTCAGACTCAAAGAATTAATTTTAGACTTTATGACAAATTCAGACAGAGTAAATATCTCCTGCAGAATATACAAAAATTCCCAGATGTAGTTTATTGCTAAATCAAAGCCAGGCTTTTTTGAGACATACCCGCTCCTTGCAATAGTTGATTTTCTGCAAGTACCCTGACCACTCAAGGTTCAACCTCCTACTCTTATTGTTATGTCCTGAATTTCAGTGTCATTCTCTGTCTCTAGGAAATAGTTATGTGCAAAGCCAAATATTTACACTGGCCATTCCTTGTGACCTTACTAGCCTGAGAAAAACTGTATGATATCATTTGTTATGAGACTGGGTTAGGCTCTGAAAATGTAGCATATAATTGTCCAGAGTTTGGCTAAGTAGAGAGAGGGATAAGCAGCAATGTAGGGGAAAGAAAGAAGAAGAAATGGGTATGAATGAATGAGAGTGTATAAGAACAGCAGCAATGTAGAGATGAAGCTATGCAGTTGTGAGTATATGTGTGCTGCATGAGAGATGAAGAAGAAGAAGCCTAAAGAGAGGGTGAGAGATATGTGAGAGAGTGAATGGATGAGAGAGTGAGTGAATGATGTAATGTAGAAGAAACATATGTGTGAGAGTATGTGTGTGAGAGAGATAAAACTATGAGTTGTTGCTACATATAGGAACTATGAAATAGCTATATGAGAATGTATAAGGATGATAAATGTATAAGGATGTAAAATGTCATAAAATATATGTGAGATGAATAGCCTACGGCTGTATGGACATTTGTAACTGTGTGGAGGCAAGAAAGATGAAGCTGTATAAAAGGAGATGTAGAAGAAAATGTATGTAAAAGAAAGTTCATATTCCAAAGCAAATTTCCCCCTGGTTATTTGTTTTCTGCCCCTGTCCTAGCAAGAAAATCTGGCTATGTACTGAGAGGAGGCATCCCAGAGGCTAACTCTAACTTTTGATATGAAAAGAGAGCTTTGCACATATCAAGTGAGCCCATTGTTTTTATACTTTCAGCCTAGACATGAGCTTTCTGCTGTTAATTAAACAGGTTAAATGTTAAATGTCCAGGTTAGTGGACACGTGAGCAACAACTCAACAGATAAGAGACTCTAGGCATGAGCAACCTTGAGAAGCAAACCACTGGAATCTGGAATCTTTAGTACATACACAGTTGTAAATTATCTTTCTCATATCTTACTCTTAAAGGTCTCAAGTTTTAGCAAAGTGTTATTAGACTGACCTCTGATGCATAGGGACATAAAAGTATCTTCTATATAATATACTGTACATCTGTAAACACCTTTTTCCTTTTTTGTGATGAGTTCATTAAAAGGAAAGAAACATACTTTAAATTTTGTGTCTCTAGATCCTAGGACAATAGTGAAAACATAATCATGATTACCACCATAAGTAATAATAATAATCAGTGTTATTTTCTGCCTCAGTTCCTTGAACAAACTCCCAGCTTTCTCTTGTTATTTCAGTGTAAACAATTTTAATAGTTTGAACCTTCAAGAGAATTTCATGAATAGACTGTTGAACACCATTTGCATTTCACAGAGCTCCCCTTTCCTCTTCTTTCCCCTCCCTTCCCTCCCCTCTCCTCTCCCCTCTCCTCCCCTCCTCTCCTCTCCTCCTGCTCACTTTAACTTTCCTCTCTGACCTAACTCTTATTTTCCTTCTCTTTCTCCCCCTCCCTCTTTCTCTGTAGGAATAGACACAAAAAATATCTACTTTTCTGAGTCATTTATAGACAAAACATATCTCCCAGACAAAAACAGTCTCTATGTTTCCAGTGAAATTATAAAATTTAAGCAATTTAACATACCTGTATTATTTATTAACTATAGGACACACACATGTATAATTTTCCTAATAATCTCAAAAAATATTTTATTATATTTTAATACTTATTTTTCAGATTTATTGTCCACTCCATCCCACACAACAAATTCATATAACATACTTCTTGCTCTTTATGATATCAAAAAATATTTTCTCAGCCTTTCTTTGTCTTTTATGACACTATGGCAATATTTGATGGCACTCTTTGGTCTTGATCATTCTAATTTGGACAATAAATGTACATCATCTTCTTTACATATGTTGGGAAACAACATTCACATATTTTCATGCCCCTGCATGCCAGAGCTTTCTGAGTAAATAGTTTTAAAATACAGGTTAGTAGACAAATGGGCAGCAACCTAGAAGATATAAGACTCTAGGCAGACAGAAGCAGCTGTCTGCTTACCTCCCAGTAGAAATGAGCTAGGGAATGTCCTCCTCTTCCAAAAGAGAATGTGGAAATTACCCTTTATTCCTTCTAGGAGAGGACATTATATATACCAGTATCCTATACAAACTATGCATTTTATACTTGAAGATGAGCAATTTCTGGTACAAATACAGATGAATTGCTTACAAAGACTAGTGACTTAGCATTTGATGTAAAGTGCTCTGAAAATAACCACATTCTATTGTGATCCAGAGGCCTCATACTTTCAGCTTTGTGAGAAGAGTAACATGAAAACTCTTCAGGGTTTTTGACTTAATAATTTGTCACAAGTATTTAATCTAAAATACCATGAGGGACTTACAGTAAAAAGTCTGCTTCCTGACCACTAAGAATTTACAATCTCACGAAGGAAATGGTCTATGTTATCTGGACTGTGAAACTACTAAGAAGGAGGATCCATTGCTAGTAGAGGATAAGACTGGCTTCAGAAAACAGTTGAGCAGCCAAGGACAGTCACAGAATCTAAATAATCTTTACAAAACCATAAAGAGGGACAGTGTACATTAGTGATCATTTGTCTAATTATCAGTGTTTTTAAATATATATACTCACTACACACTCATACACACATATATAAGATGTGTTACATATAAATATATGCATATGATTCTTGCACTGTACATGCAAGAATCATGTGAAAAGTATTTGTCAGCATTCACATTTTAACTCAATTCTTCATAGCATTAATTTTCACAATGCACTGAATAATGTTCATAGTTATTTCACACACTTCAATAAAAAACTACACACATATGCCTTGAGAAATCTGCATTGTGAAATTGTGTAATTGTGTGTCATGGCACAATTACCACAAAGGCAAGAAATGGTTTGCCTTTTAGTTAGAAGTTTAAAAGGAAGACATATTCAAAAGAAAAACCCCTAGAAATATCTCTATTTGGAGAAAATATATCATCCTACAATGCTAGTCATTTGCAGGCATAATTTCAAAGATAAGAAACTAATTAAGACCTTCATTATATCAAGGTTATTGTACATTGATGAGCAAGGAAAGTGATTAATGCACATATATAGAAAGATGAATAAAAAGGTCAGATAAGCAAATGTGGCACAGAGTGGTGGCCAAAGGAATATGACTAATATAATAAAATTTAAAATGCATAAAAAGTTATAAAGCCAGGTTTGGATAAGATATTATTACATTTCTTTTTCAGCTTTATAAACCTCATCATGGACAGCTCCTACCTGGAATGTAGTTCCTATGAGTTACCTTTATATAGACATTGTATAAAGATACACAACTTAAATTTCTTCTGTAATGGGGAGCAAGTGCATCACGCTGGCTTAGAGGCCTGGCCTATTTGCCAGCATAGGTATGGGATTCACCTAGGACCATCAAGGTGCATCATTGAGGCATGGCTGAAGGTAGTTTAACAATGGTATGCACATTCTTGCTTTCTTTCCTTCTGTTTCTCCTTGGCTTGAAAGGAAGACCCATTCCTGTTCTGTTGAGTGGATCATCCCAGACTTCCCATCTATTCTTTCTATTTGAAAGTTGCTATAACCCCTTTAATAAATATTAACCTTTTAATATATTATTAATAATAGTAATATTAATTTAATATATTATTAATAATAATCAATTTCCAGTGATTAGTAATGGAATATATTTTTGTGATGTAGCACCACTGTGCTAATATTGCAAATACAAGTTATGTTATCAATATGTTACAGAGAAAAACACTCTAAAGTACAGTATTTATAATGAAAACAAAAGGAAGCTCTCAAACGGACTAAATAATCTGGTATATATGATTCCGATATATTTCTCATAAAATAGCAGAGTGTTACACTGCTCTCTCTGTAGTAGGACCGTATTATGTTCCATTGTAAATAATTCTCCTGCCTACTGATTTAATAAAAAGCTGATTGGCCAAAGGTATACAGGAAGTGTAAGTGGGGCTACGAGACAAAGGAATCTCTGGGAACACCTCAGAGCAGAGGACAGATGTCACAGAGACACCAATAGACAGCACAAAGGAAAGAAGCTGAAGCTGAAATGCTGCTTTGAAAAAAGGTAATAACATGGCTGAACAAGACAAGAATCACACGTTAGTTTCAGGGTTAAGAGTTGGCAAGTTATATGCCTGGGCCCTAGGCTGATCAGCGTAAAATTCATGTAAGCATCTGTGTGTCTCTGTGGAACTGCCGGACTCCTGATCAAATCTCTGATCAAGGCCCAAAAGTCCAGGCCAGAAATATTATACAACTTATCTTTAATTTTTTTCAGGTGCATAGTATCTTACTTTTTCAAACCCAATGTTTTTAGTTTGTTTATTTGTTTGTTTACTGGAGGAAATGTGTCTGTCATGAAGGGAGTTATTCTCGGGTAAGTAAACTAGAACTTCTCAGTCAATGTGCAGGGCAGATAAGCATTTTTTGTTATGAGAATAGTGAGATAGACTCGGGTTAAATCCTCTAATAATTAGAGGATGATGCTGTGTGATCCTCAATCAAGGACAGAAGACAGACCAGATATATAAAGAAAATAATTAAAGCCAATATCTTCTGAGACACTGATAAATCTTAGCACTATCAAAGACAAATGGTCTACAAGAGGATTCCCATGACTTCTACTCTTGCAGTAGAGGAAGGGCTCCTCTGAAAGCAAACAGGAAAGCATTTTAAATACAGAAAGCAAGATCCTTCTAAGACATCCATAGAGAATTAAAGGGAATGTCAGTGTGTGGTTCCTAAGACTGTTTACTGCAGACTTGCCTCCAGGCAATGGTATGGAAATGATGAGACCCTAGGAGGTAGGGGTTTATACAAGGTAATTAGGACATGTGGCACCTTACTTAGTGAGGATACTGCTGGCCTTACAGAGTAAGATGTTTTCTGTAAGAATACTACATGATAAAAGGATACATTTTTTTCCTTATATGATCTTTAGATGTTGGAAGGAACACAGTCCCAAGCAGTAGGACTGAAAACATGCATAGAAGTAACATAATATGGACTCTTAAAAACTAATACATACGTACATACAATAAAAAGTAAAGGAAAAGAAGGCCATACAGTTGAAGGAAAGCTGGGAGGGGTATCCAGGAGAATTTGGAGACAGGGGAGGGAAGGGAGAAGCATTATAATTAAATTACAATTTCAAAAAACCTTTTAATCACAAAGTGTCATGTCCAGTTGACTCAGGTTTGGATCAGCTGTGAACTGAGTACCAAACCCACAATTTTGCTCAATAAAAGAATCTCAGGAGGCATCACCATCCCCAACTTCAAGTTATACTATAGAGCTACAGTAATAAACACAGCCTAGTACTGGCATAAAAACAGACTTGTGGATCAATAAAATCAAATCAAAGACCCTGACATTAACCCACACACCTATGAACACCTAACCTTTGACAAAGAGACCCAAAATATTCAATGGGAAAAAAGATAGTATCTTCAGCAAATGGTGTTGGTGTAACTGGATGGTATTGTTTAGAAAAATGCAAATAGATCCAAGTCTTTCACTCTGCACAAAACTCAAATGCAAGTGGATCAAAGACCTCAACATAAACTCAGCCACAATGAACTTGATGGAAAAGAAAGTGGGAAATACCCTCCAAGGCATTGGCACAGGTGACCACTTCCTAAATATAACACCAGTAGCATGGACACTAAAAACAAAAATTAATAAGCTGAGAACCTCCTGTAAAGTCAAGGACAGAGTCAATAAGACAAAACGACAGTCTACAGAATGGGAAAAGATATTCACCAACCCTACAAGTGACAGAGGACTGATCTCTAAAATATATAAAGAACTCAAGAAACTAGAGCCCAAAACCTTGAATAACCCAGTTAAAAAATAGGGTTTAGAACTAAAAAGGAAATTCTCAGCAGAAGAATTACAAATGGCTGAAAGGCACTTGAAAAAGTGATCAACATCTTTAGACATCACAGAAATGCAAATGAAAACAACTTTGAGATACCACCTGATACCTGTTAGATTGGCTAAAATAAACACAGATGACTATGCTGGAGAGGTTGTGGAGCAAGGGGAACATTCCTTCATTGTTGGTGGAAGTGTAAGCTGGTTCAGCCACTCTGGAATGCAGTATGGTAGTTTCTCAGAAAACTGAGAATCAATCTTCCCAAGGATCCAGCAATAGCACTACTGGGCATATACCCTAAAGATGCACATTCGCACTCCAAAGGCATTAGCTCAACTATGCTCATAGCAGCATTATTTGTAATATCAAGAACCTGGAAACAACCTAGATGTCCCTCAACTGATGAATGGTTTAAAAAACTGTGGTACATCTACACAATGGAGTACTACTCAGCAGTGAGAAAAAAATAATATCCTAAAATTCACAGGCAAATGGATGAATTTAGAAAATATCCTCCTGAGTGAGGTACCACAAACCCAGAAAGATAAGCAGGGTATGTACTCACTCATTAGTGGACTTTAGACAACAACAAGAAAAAAAGTAAAGAATGCTACAAAGCACAACCACTGAAGATCTTGGGATCTGAAAATTATATTTAATATAGTTTTCTACTGTTCATTTGATCACAACACTATTCATTGTACACAATGGCATTGTTACATATTTCTTATCTTTTTCTTGTCATTCCTTTTTATTTATTTTTTTTTTAGAAAATAAAGTGCTTAAAAAAAAAAGAATGGGAAGGAAGAGCAAGAGCAGGAACAGGAGGAGAAAGAGGAGGTGAGGGGACTGGTCTGGTTCCTGGCTTTCTGTTTCATGTTGTGATATCTTCCTCTTATCCACTCCTGCCTTGATGGAAGGTAGCCACTGGCCAGAGACCACATAGGTGATGCCCCCCAGTCCTGGATTTTCAGACTTTAACACTGTGAGCTAAATAACTGTTTTTATGGAATACTTAGGCACAAATGTTTTATTTTAAAAACATAAAATGGAGTAATCCAAAATATCAACATGTTGAACAAAAGGAAAAACAAAATAAAAGGGAAGAGTATGTGGATTCTGTGGGAGAGAGCTAGGGAGCCAGAGAATCTCCCTCATCTTCCATTACATTAGAAAGGCTCTGTTTTGACAAGTGAATCTCATTAGGACAGAAACATTCAGTTTCAGTGGCTGTTTAAGGTATTGTATGGTCCCTGTGATGTCTTTTCCTGAATGTACCATCAGTCATAGCAACTGCCTGTCATTGTCCACCTGTGCATCCACGTGGACCACACCAGGCTAGCTTTGTCTACCACTGAACTACTTAACAAGAAGGAAATAATTTTACAAATTACAAGGAATTTGTACTCATAAGTAATTGAATTAATAAGGTAAAACTAACAATTTCAGTTTTGGGAAAACATTTCTTTAATGTGTATTATTCCTGGGAACCACTTAATGATTATTTTAAATGATATAGAATAAAATCATTCTACAGTAATTTGTTGTCTCATTTTTGAGAGTCTAGTATCTTGTATATATTTGCATATTTGAGTGATTCATTAATGCATCTTATATTTGATCATCTACTGTCTTAGCTACATTTCTAGTGCTGAAAAGAGACACAATGACAAAGCAACTTATAAAACATAGAGGTTATTGAGGCTTACAGCTCCAGAGGATGAGCCCATGACCATCATGATGGAGAATACAGCAGCAGTCAGGCAGACATGGCACTGGAGCATTAGCTGAGGGCTTATATTCTGATCCACAAGCTCAAGACAGACAGACAGACATATATATATGAGAGAGAGAGCATACAGTCACACAGACATAAAGAAATTCACATGATTTATTAAAATAAATCCAAAATACAAGCAGAAACAATAACAGTTTCAGAGATGTTCCTCTATGATGATAGAGAGGATTTTAGTGAAGCAACAATCCATACAACACAGTCATGAAGCACACATTGGTATCTATCCATCTTCGCTTTCCACTCCTATTCTATCCTATCTGCCAGCTTATGGGATGGTACTGCCTACATTAAGATTGACCTTTTTCCCTTAGTTACCTCTTAACTCCTTCACAGACCTACCCTTTGCTAATGTGGGTATTTTTCTGGCTAGTAAAGTTGTCAAGGTTAGCCATCACATAAAACATTTGGACTCAATTTCCTTTCATTACCACTATTCTAGGTGGGTAAGATGAGGCAGGTCTTGTAAATAGATTTATTTTACATGGAATATTAGTGGCAGAAGCAGGATGAGTCCACCTGATGACTTGACTACTTGCCAATTGCTATTTCAGAACCCCATAGGACTGTTGTTTTTGCACTATGTATTTATTATCTTCAACTTGGTTTTATTGAAAAAATATGACAAACTAACCTAATAAATTCTAAACCTTCTCATACAATTTCAGTGCTTAAAAGAAAATACATTTCAACACCCAAGTGATCTAAGAAGAATAAATTGAAGTTTTATTAAATTGTTTTTACTGTTCCTCAGTGAAATATTAAGCAGTCACATACGTGTCCAAATAACCAATATGTATAATTAACTACAAACGTAGTATTGCTACTAACTAAGAATGATAAACATATTAAACAATTGTCACAGTGATGCAGGATGATTTGATAAAGTCAAAACATAGTAAGAATTGAATATATGCAAAATGAAAGATGACAATTAAAAGTTAAGCTAGTAGTCATTAATGTATCATTAAATCTTAAAAATTTCATCTAAGTTGAAATAGGAAAATTTGTTTCTATTTATTTTATTATGATTCATTCACAGAACATAATTGATTATTGATAGAATATAAAGAAAAATGAGAAACCTCAGCATTTTCATCAACTGTGTTTTGACATACAAAAATGTTTTACAGTTCAAACGGAAAAATGGGCATAATTTTAAAGTTTGCTATAGAAAAACTAATTTTTTATAAAAACAGACCCAAATAGAAATTGCGTAGAAAGGTGGTCTCTCAGTGAACTGGGAGACAAAAGACAACTTGAACTACATAAGACAATGAACACACACACACAAAAAAAAAATCCTCACTTTCTTTTACTACCATATTTCTGCTTTGAAGTTTCCACATTATGGCCTTATCACCATGATGCACTTATTTGAAAGTGTGAAAAGTCTATAGGGCGCTCTCTGTCCAAGTTTGGGTTGATGCTGGTATCAACTATAGGTTCCTCCCTTGAGCATTAGCACAGCAATGACTTGACTTTCAGACATTCAATGAAAGCAAATGCTAACCTTATCCCTGAGGAGGACATATGGTACCCAGCTTCTGGCAGCAGACATCTACTTCATATGAGTTAAAAATCCCTCACTGTGATCAGATCTTGGCTTTTGGTAAGGCAGAGTTCAGCTCTCAGGTAGGGTTGCATCAGTGCCCCACATACTGTTGGGACCTGCCTGAAAATGTCAAGTTTCAGAGTGCATTTCTGAAAGTTGTTTTTAAAAAAATGAAGGACTAGAATATAAGTATTTACGGTAAGAGTGTTTGGAAGAAAAATCACACCATGAAGGGTCATTCAGTTACTATCTTTAGCTGAATGAGAAGAATTTCCAGTACATGAAGCACAGTTAACATAATTCTCAGTGGACTCCTCTGTATGTATTGAGGTTGGGGTGTCTGGTTCTACAGAGGTAAGTAATATAACCTGAAGCGTCTTTCATTCATAGTTTGATGAAGAACAAATTGTGTAAATCTGTCCTTTTGCCCTGAGGTCTAGCTAAACTTTTTTGTTCCAAAATTCAAGGTCTATTGCATTGATTTGCTTGAGTTACCTTCATACATACCACCCACTGAGTGGATTAAACAGTAGAAATTTATTCTCTCACAGTCTGGAGAAACTAGAAGTAAAATTTAGTTGCCATCAAGTTCAGGTACAACTGATCACACTTTGCCAGGCTTGCGGGTGGCTGCATTCTTAAATGTGTCCTCATCCTGTGTCCTCTCCTCTGCTGACCTGCATGTTTAAATTTTCTCCTATAAAATTCTAGTCAGGTTTGGTTAATTCCCACCCCAACAGCCTGTTGAACTGTAAAGAAAGGAAGCAAATGAAGCAGATGAAACCCAGCAAGAAAGGCAAACACAACACAAAGTCTGATGCTGGCCAGTGAGCACCTGCAGGCAGATTGAAGGCAAAGAAATAAAGGAGCAAAGAGTAGCTTGGAAAACATGATTAGGGGAGAGATATGCAAGAAAAAAGTAGAATGTGTCTTTAATTAGGGACATCACTGTAACTGAGGAGAAAGATATGGAAAGTAGCAGTTGGTCTCTGACAAGAGATCTCATATCCTAAGTGAGGTCAGGTCAATTTGTCTCCTGGGTCACAGACCTAGACCTGCCACAAATGTTGAAATCTCTGGGGGTATTTAAGAGACTGTTGTTAACTTTGGAAAATGATTAAGGTGTTAAGAATTAAGCAATCTATTGTTTCAAAGATACCACAAATATAGTAAGTTTTCATATCAAATTCCAGGTGGCTTAGTGCCGAGCGTGAAGCTCACTGGTGTATGCCTATATAATGTAAGAAAAGACCTGGGTTTCATCTCATATCAGCACACAAATGAAAAGAAATCCTTTTAGGTCCCAGTTCTTGTATGAAAGAAAGTGTTCTTCTTGACTATTCCAGTTTATGGTAACAACTGCTTGCTGTTGGTTACTATGCCAACCTAATAATATAAGTATCTTTCTTTGCAGTTGAGGAAACTACAGGAAGTTACTTGTCCAAGATTTAAACATAGGCTTAAAAGTGCAAACCATAAGCTCACCCTACAAAGACTCCACTCTTTTTACTAAGAAATAGAGATGCTCAAGAAAACGGAGCTGTAAAGGATTGGAGCTGAAGCCTGCAGTAGTGGGGATCGTTGCTGACAGTTCATTAACACTGGAGTAGGAGGTGACACCTCCATCAATAATGACATATGTGCTCCAAAAACACCTGACAGGTATCAAGACAAAATGCTGAAACCTAAAGGTAAGGCAAACATGCTGTGGACTCACAAAATACTGCAAGCAGAAGAAAACTAACCATTGAGATGTATGCACGTCATAGTCATAGTCTAGTGATTGGTATCCATTTACACTGCTTCTGGAATACAAATGGAAGTAATTCTCTTGTCCAAGAGAGAACTAGAATTTGTTCAGTTAATACAAAAGTTGCTAATGTTTACCACACAGTCAATTACAAATTCTTACTTTGGATAAATGTCTTTAAAATGAGTTCTTGTTACAGCATTCAGGTGGTGCGCTCATGTGAAAGCTAGGAACATTAATTCAATCCCATTAACCACACAAAAACGGCATTTATATGGGGAGGAGCTGAGGGCCTAGCTCTGCTGTAGAACATTTGACTAGCATTCACAATGTAACGAGGTCCATTCCACTACTCCATATAAAGAAATAAATGTTCAAATAATTTGGGCATATCAAAAGAATAGTTATTAAAAAGAAGAAGAGGAAGAAGGAGGAGGAGGGGGAGAAGGAGCATGGGTGTGCTGCCCCTGAAGGTCACACAGATGTGAGCAGCCTGCACTGCCATCTGTGATCATCATGTTGTTTGGGTTAATGGTCCTACAGCAGCCTGGGTCTGTGTTGATCTCTGTGGCCTGTGTTGCCACCAAAGTCTATGTGGATGTCTATAGTCTGTGTCGCATCCTGAAGTCATGTTTTCAGCTATGCTGCTTCAGGGGATCATATCTAGGTCCATGATCCTACTGCAGCGTGGGTCGGTATTGGTAACCACAGAAGGCCATGAGCATGTGATTGGTCTATGCTGCAGTCTGAAGCCATGTTGTTGTTTGTGGGCCATGCTGCCCCAGAGGCCATGTTGATGTGAACCTCCTGTGCTGCCTTTGAGGCCATCATGATGCCCAGGTACCTGCGACCACTGAGGGCCATGTCTGGGTCTGAAATCCTACATCAGCAGGAATCTGTGTTGATGGCTGTGGCCTGTCTTGCCATCAAAGCCAAGTGGATAATGTAGTCTATGCTGCAGCCTGAAGCCATGTTGTCTTCAGGCTGTGATGCTGCTGGTGTCATGCCAAATCTGAGTGGCCTGAGCTGCCACCTGAGGACATTTGATAACCATTGTCCACTGCCTCTGAATGTCTTGTCGGAATCCCTGGTCCAACTATGGCTGGGGACCTTGTTCATGATCTATGTCAGAAACCATGAAGAAGCCCATGATCCATGCTCCAACTAACTGTAAGGAACAAGAACTGTACTCTGACAGTGGTACTGATGACTGCAGATCCACAACTGAGAAATCGGGACGTGGAAGGCTTTGGTGAAAACCCCTACCCTCACATCAACTGCCACCCCAAAAGTAACAACCTGAAAAGAAAGCCATCACAAATAATGATTAGAAATTGCAATAAGGAGGTGAAAGTGTAGCTCTCCAGAACTGATAGCTTCTGGTAGGGGCTGTAGTTGGAACAGATCAACTTGCTTTAGAGGGCAGGCCTCTAGGAGCTCAACTATGCTCCAGTAAATACACTGACAATACAATTTAACATGCCTTTCTTTTTCCTCCTCCTCCTTCTTCTTTGGGGAATTTGGACTTTCCTTTAAGAGCACAAAGACTTATTATTAATTATGAAAGTTTGGCCTTAGTTTAGGCTTATCCTACAAGCTCTTACGACTTAAACTAGCATAGTTTTTATTAATCTATGTTCTTCTGTGTGGCTTTTACCTCCCTTCTCTCCCATTCTGTGTGTCTGACTCATGCCAAGTCTTGATGGTATTTCACACACCTTGTTTCATCTGCTCCATTTCATTCCTCTCCCTCTGCCCAGGAGTCCTGCCTACTTCTCCTGCCTAGCTATTGGTCCTTTGGGTTTTTATTACACCAGTCTCAGGAATATACTTTCACACAACAGACAAATATCAACAAGAGAGAAAAGAACAAAGTGAGGACAGACATGGAAGAACTGGGAAATGCTTGTGATAGGGGTGTATGAGTTAAACTTTCCAAAGAATCAATAAAAGTTCTAATTTATAAAAAATAAATGGTATAGAAATAACCCTGTTATGAGCACTTAAAAATTGCTTGAAAATGTTGAATAAAGACTATTTTTTTGACAAAGGATCTGAATATGGAGCTTGCTATGTAGACCAAATTGGCCTTGAACTCTCAGAAATTTGCCTGATTCTGTTTCCAGGGTGCTGAGATTAAAGGTGTATGTAACTACAGCAAACACAATTGCTTATTGCTTGATGAAAACACAATTGTTAGATATCATATTCTAAATTTTAAATTTAAACCTTTTAAATTATAAATAAACCTTATATTATAAAAATTAAAAGGATGGTATGACTCTTTTTTAATAATTCTAAGACAGGGGAAGTAAAGAAGGGAGTGTTCCTGAGAGGATCAGGTCAACAAGCCTAGCCAAGATCAGTGAGAGGCTGTGTCTCAAAAACTGGGTGGAGAGCAATTGAGGATTCCCATGATTAATCTTGGCTCCTTACTTACACACAAGGACAAGCAGGAGCACACATACACACACACACACACACACACACACACAGAGAGAGAGAGAGAGAGAGAGAGAGAGAGAGAGAGAGAGAGAGAGAGAGAGAGAGAGATCTCCAATTGACAGAGCATAGCAGCCCAGGCCTTCAAAGGCACTTCAGAGATGAGGTGCTTACCTTTAGTTTGAGGCACATTCCTGACAACCCCAGGAATCAGCTTGATCATAACTTCTAATGTTCAAGATTTTGAGGTTTAGTAGTGGATTCTAATCCTAGTTCTTCCACTACTAGTTTTTCAAAGACTGTTTATTGAACTTGATGGCATTGGGTACTCACAGCCAACTAGCAAGAACTATCTAGCATGCCTACTGAACACTCACTATGTGCTGGACACGGTTGCATTAGAAGCTTTTTAAAGAAATCTCCAAGTCCATCCATTTGCATGCAAATTTTAGGATATCATTTTTTCTTTTTTTTTTTCTTTTTTTTTTTTTTTCAAAGAAAATAAGAGTTTATTCTGGAGACAATTTTGAGTGAATGTTGCCTGGGAAACACAGAGTTATGTTTTTCTACAATACATATTCCAACACAGAAGTGTTACCATTGAGTTCTTTTTTTTTTTTTTTCTTGTTTGTTTGTTTATAGACCACTAGTGAGTGAGTACATCCCCTGCTTATCTCTCTGAGTTTGTGAGTCTTCGCTCAGGAGGATATTCTCCAAATCCATCCATTTGCCTGTGAATTTTAGGATATCATTTTTCCTTGCTGCTGCGTAGTATTCCATTGTGTAGATGTACCACAGTTTGTTAATCCATTCTTCAGTTGAGGGACATCTAGGTTGTTTCCAGGTTCCTGCTACCACAAACAATGCTGCTATGAACATAGTTGAGCTAATACCTTTGGAGTGTGAATGTGCCTCTTTAGGGTATATACCCAGAAGTGGTATTGCTGGGACCTTGGGGAGATTGATTCTCAATTTTCTGAGAAACCTCCATATTGTATTCCAAAGTGGCTGAACAAGCTTACACTCCCACCAACAATGGAGGAGTGTTCCCCTTGCTCCGC